>JAECUM010017437.1:0-44866 GCA_016617855.1 Megalonaias nervosa | reverse complement strand
AAATAATGGGGCAATGTAAAAATGATTGTTACAAAGGAGTTAAAAGTCGCGTTACAGACTTGGATGGAGAAAAATAAAAACTTCTGTAGATAATTTGTGGACAGTTAATTTATGTAGTGGCTGAGATTTCAGATACATGTGGGTGGTGATGAAGATGTAAATATTAATTATGATCATAAGCAGAATGAACATTATGTAAAGAAAATACCTTGGCACATACTGCGCTGTTTAACATTTCCAACGATACAGGGATTGGATCTTACCTTTTTATGTGGGAAATGCAGAACAAGCACCATTGCCACTCATCGCATATGCAAATGTTAGAGGACAATGTAGGTCCTTAACGAGCTTCTTTGCTGGGCCCATCCCACACGCAAAGTGACAAAAGGCTCCATTAGAGCTGCAATGGAGCAAGAGCATATTCCAACCAGACAACAGTGACAGCCGTATATTTACAGAAAGGCCAGGTACCATAGAATGCATAGTAGCACACATATTATATGCCAGAGTCTGTCCTGGCTTCAACTTCAGTCAGCAATAACTAGAGACAATGTTTCATTTAAACATTGGTTGTGCACCAAAGGATATCATAGCCCACGCCAGCGTTGTCTAGCATAGAGCGAATGGTGCCCTGCAGTGGAAGGGGCAGATCACCAAAGTGAATACAATGATGTGCTAGAGATAGTACTGGCATCCCGAGCAAGGCAGCCCACCCCACCTACCGGGTGGCCAACGCCGGCCACAAGGCGTCAAAAGAACATATTTGTTCTAAGGCCACAGATACTGGCCCCAAGAGAGTAGTCACCACCATTCCATATCTACCTAACGACGAATCAGGCGGAAAACTTTCTGGGCAGATAATGAGATCATCCCTCCCTCGATTCGAGGAGGACCATCCCCACGAATACAGGCCCAGCCGTTACCTCTCACACAAAATGAGAATCGGGATGGAAAAGGAAACAAACTCATAGTCGACTATGAAGCTACGATTCTAGCCTGATATCCGCTATCAAAGCTATTCAAAGACATGTTCTAGGGCTTGACAGACTTCCTAAAGCAAGAGAGTGTAAAGAAGGGTGTTAAATTTAATCAAAACGTACAGGTTATGATATGAAAGATTGCGGATCAGGACGTTATATCCATGCCAGTATATTTTGTGGCTGAGCTAAGATCGAGGAGTGATTGGAAAAGATTACAGAGTTCAGGCTGGCGAGTAGTACAGAGTAAGGAGACAAAGCTATATTTTTTCGAAGTACCGTTCGTTTCGAGGCAAAATGGGTATGCCAACGCTAAACTGGATCTCAAAAAGGACCGTCATAAATGTAGAAATCCGGGACATCCGATTCTTTGAATGGGCCGTCCTATCTGCAATATACCCAACCGAAGATAGCACCCACAGTTTTAATAAGTATAGTAGGTATCCGGGAACGCGACACGTTGGCAATCTTACGATGAATGTGCCAGACATCACAGTGTTTGAGAACCTTAAACCCACCATCACTTTCAAAATCTTTGGATGGGACCAAACGCTTTACTCCATATGGTTCTCCGACAAAATGCTGGACCAAACCATCAAACTGTTGCTACTTAACGAAGACGTAAAACAGCACTATCTATATATAGATCAAAGTAGTAGCAAGTATATATATCGAAAATAACTTGGGAATTGTTCACATCTGTCCTTGGTGGAGCGCTGGTATATCCCAATAGCGTGAGATGAACACAACGAGTCCAGACGTATCTGGCTAGGTATATTTCGCCTAGGCTTGAAGTCAGCGGAAGCAGATAATCGAAGTTATCCGGATGGCTGACGTAATCATCGGTCTCATCGTCCGAGTTGTAGGTAATTTTACACTCAATCGTGACTCCTCCAAGCTGCTTCTATGCCCTAATCAATAAAGATTGTGGACACTCACTATCTATGGCGGTATTCCATAGTCACATCTCATCTACTATTGGTTGTGTTGCTGGTGGCTGCTCGCAGCCCACCTAACTATCATGGGCATCAAGCGACACACAGGCACAATGATGGGTTTTGTTAATCTCGTACACGTTAGAGATACGGCGGTGTGTGGGGTGTGTGGGAAATATATAGTATATTACCTTTCTGGGCATAATTCCCCGCCGGCTTTGCTTCTCTGTTGGAGGAGTATATATATGAGCCTGATGCTTTAAAGATACATTTCATATTGGTGGCATAATAGTTAGCTATTGATTTCAGCGTGACACTAACATGCTTCCGTAAGTCGCACACCAGTTATTTGCAACATATCACAATTTCTTATCTACTCCACGTGAAACTTCAGTAGGAGTAGCTATATTTAAATGTAATTATTAGGTAATCTGGCCTATCTGCCGTTACATTTTCCGGAAATTATATGCATAGGAATAAACTGGAAAACCCACTTTTAAGAAGGATTTCTTTTTAGTAATGATTAGTGGCTACACATCCTTATAGTGTCGATATAAAATGAGACAACAACAACAAAAAGGATGAGGACTGATACTATCGATCTGTAAATTATTTTTCGTTTACCGCTCCGTTGGCCTAGTGGTTAGAGCGTCCGCCTCGGATGCGGGAGGTCGCAGGTTCGAACCGTGCCGAGTCATACCAAAAGACTTTAAAAATGGTACTAACAGCTGCCTCGCTTGGCGCTCAGCATTAAGAGGTTAGTGTTAGGCCTGGTCGGTCTGGTGTCAGGATAATGTGACTTGGTGGGACATCATGCCACATGTCTGCGACATGATGCCCAAGTGCTAGACATCACTATAAACTGTCACACTGCAGACATCGTAGCGATATGACTGGATAATTGTTAAAGCTCCGTTAAAAAATCTAAATCACACACACACACACACACACACACACACACACACACACACACACACACACACACAACTTTTTTGTTTACGTATGGTTCCTTTCTTGTCAGAATTTTTTGTGTAACCTATCACATAATCATGAATGTTTGTCCTATTTGAGTGCAAAAGCAGGAAATCATAACATTGTAGCTCCACCCCAGTGCAGGAAAAAACTTAATTCTGGGATCCCCTCCCAATAAAGAAGGAACCCGTGTTTGATGGTAATTGTGTTAGCCTGACCACCAACTCACACGTCTCCCCGTAGTTGTTGGGATTACTTGGGCCGTTGCTACGCCACTGAAATGAGGGAATCGCTGTATGGATCTGCTGTAAATCTAAAATTCCATGTTCTAATGACCAGAAATATTGCAAGGGCAGTAGGACAACCTTGAATGTCTTTCATACATGAAGTTACATAAGTAATAGGCAGGAATCAACAATGTGACTGCTGCACTAACACGTGACATTAGACCAGGTTTATTCGTAAGGGAATATTTGTAGCACAAGTACACGTGTTGTATTATGTATAGCTTAACAAACTTGTTTTACTTATATATCGATGGAATCTGATTGTTGAGTACTAAATAAGACAATACGTGTACTCTTTTGTAACAACCAGCTATTCACGTGTGATTTTAATAAATGTGTGGAAAATTAGGTTTTGATTGCAACGACTGAAACACAACTTGCCTAGTTCGACTGGCTTAGCACAAATCCACGATTTCAAAAGTATCGAAATCAGCAATACGACCTACCTTTGAAAACAGGCCTTTCTATTTCTACATTTTCTTCTTTTCGAGTCACACACACACATACACATACACACAAACAACACACACACACACACACACACACACACACACACACACACACACACACACACACACACACACACACAGATTTATGTTGACCTGGTAGGGAAGTAGAATCGTTCAATTATTAGTGAAAAGATAAGCGAACATGTCCCAGATAAAGTTAGAGCCCAAAATACTTCGTAAAAATAACATTAAGAATGTCTTTTTCTACAACAAATGAGCATTTGATAAATGAGCCATAAATAGCCTGTAATGCACTTTTTGCTTGTTTTTTGTGTTTTATCCTTTAAATAAATGGTCGCTTGAATCAGAGTCATAAAAGGTGTCCCTGAGTAAATCAATGTCAACATAACCAGAATTTACAAGTTCCTTCGAGCACCGGAATGGAAGCTATTTGGACAGTTGCCAACGTAAATATAGAAGAATCGTCTGCATTGTGCAATAAACAGCAATCACTTTCAAATTGTAAGTTTGATATATGTTCCTTACCAGGTATCTTTGCAATAAATGTTTCCTGTAAGATCTAAGAAGGAAAAGGAGAAACAATACAAACCAATACATTTTCATGAAGTTTATTTAATGGCCCAGCATCTAGAGCTTAGATGCCAAGACAAAATGAAGAGGGCTAAACTCAATCATCCTTGAAAAAAATTTGAACAATACACATACACTATTAGTCATTCTTGTTGGTATAATTTCTTGCGGTAAGGCATAATGACTAAGAAATCATTGTATGTAACGCTCTACTGCTACTGTGCGACGGCTCTAAGATATATATATATATATATATATATATATATATATATATATATATATATATATATATATATATATATACTCTTCTCTTCTTCTCTATATATATATATATATATATATATATATATATATAATATGCTGCTAATTTGTGGATTAAAATTCAAAGATTTCTATTCAAATATATGCTGCTATTTGTGGATTTAAATTGACTTAGTTTCAGTCAACTGTATGCTGCTAATTTGTGGATTCAGACTGATATATATTTTATTGTAATATCTACTGCTAATTTGTGGATCCAAATTGATTTATTTTTGTTTAAATATACGCTGCTAATTTGTGGATTCAGACTGATAAATGTTCTGTTCTAAATTGATTTATTCCTGTCATTATTATCTTTATTAGCGACTTGTTTCAATCATTTGAAGCATTTCAGTAGAGTATCTATTTTAGTCATGAACAAAATCTCAAAATCCAAAGTACAAATATACAGGAAGGTGGAAACATGTATGATACCGAAGTAAAAATAAGCAGAGAACACAACATCGTAACTACCTAATATATTGTCTGTTTATAGGAAAATTAAAAGTTAGCTTTCAAAACAAAAAAAAGGTGAGAAAAGTAGTTAAAATACTGAAATTAGAGTAATAGAAAAGAAATGAAAATAAAGTATAAAAAAACAGAACACGATCTGAATACAAGGCATGAAAAGTAAAAACATCTCGATCGAAGCTTTTCCAGAACATATTTCTGGTTTTACATATTCGAACAATGTTTTGAACTCACAAAGTAAAAACATTATACGTACGTAACATCCTTTTTTGTGTTTGCTGGTCTATCTCCATCTTGTGATTTATCTTGTTATTTATCTAGAATTTTATTGTTATATGGTTATTTTTAATTAAATAAGTTCGATGACACAACGCATTCATCGAGACTAGCAGAATACGTATTTGTTAATAGAAGTAGGGTTTCCAAATATGTATAGGGCAAAATGAATATCAAAGTCATTCCGAATATGCGGGCTACACACATGCATATTCTATACACTAATGTCGGAAAGGTCTGGTAACACTGCAATGTTGATTACAAACCACCACGTTGGGGATCTGAATAGTAATCGTTATAGTACATAATCTGATTAAAATCAGATCTCCACTATCCTACGTGAAGATCTGACGGCGGCCGCTTAGGGGTCATGTTCTGGCGACCTTAGCCAATGGAAAAGCAGCTTTCAGAAATCCGAAAGTGAATCAAATCGTTCAGCACACGTGAAGATATAAGACTTCTTCTGATTGGCTAATGAAATTAGCGATTATGGTAAAACACAGGTTACCGGAACATGACCCCTTAGCGGTTGCTGTCAGATCTTCTTGAAGGACAGTGGAGATCTGATTTTAATCAGATTGCAACGGTACCTTATCAATAATACCAATTTATGTCAAGCTGTCTTCGTTACCGAAATTTTTATGGTACCTTTATGTGCAAAACAAATTTGATATTATAAGTGACAGATTTAATTTCTCATTATGGACCCCACTGCACATCAAGATATTAATCTTGAATGCACACACATACACACACACACACACACACACACACACACAGAAATTCACCTGTTTCTATTAATTGTTAAGAAACTACTTTTGAGAGCTAGAACTTTCGTATGATGAAATCATGGAGTCAGTGGCTGTGATTACAGCTTTTCTGAACAAACCATTAATATATGTCATCTTTTAACGCTCATAACGAAAAGAGATAATCACCACTATCATTCCAATGATGCCCGAGAAAAACATGTTCATCTACATTTTTCATTTTAAAGGAAATTTCTGTTTTCTTATTTCAACAATTTTTAATCAGGAACAATAATATGTTTCTATTAAGCCAGGACGGACAATTTTCGCTGGTGCAAAGACAGCAGTGCTTCTATTACGATAGTCAAATAATTAACACCAAATAGTATAATCAGTAATATTAGACCCCACCCCACCCCCAAATAAAATTTACCTTACAGATATATTGATTGGCAAATCTGATAATTATGCATGACAATTGTAAGTAATATGAATAGTTTGAGTAAAGGTAAGGTTGTTAGTCAAAAGACAAGTGATCAACTGTTAATATTTCTCAAACTGTTTAATGAATTATTTTCAGGTGCAAAAATAGAGTCAGAGCGTTCAGAAGTCACTCGATACCCATGTTAACAATTTTATCAAAATTGTGAAATCTCCAGCTCTAACATGAATGAGGAATATCCCGTGGAATTAAATTAATAGGAAGCCATTCTTGAATCTATATAATTATCGTACATATATTATCAAACAATCTTCATTCATGACAGTTACGATTTCATCTGTTTAAACAATGATGTGACCTGCATATTAGCGAGGGATATACTGAGCTTAGAAAACATCCCAAATCAGTGTCACAATTTTCATGTAAAATGTTCAAGATACATAACTTGTATTAATAAAAATGATCATAACTTTAATTATATATTTCGACTTCAGTTCTTCTTCAGATAACAATAGTTTGGACAGATGTTAGCCCATGTTGATAGCAGTTGAATGGATATAACACAATCAAATGCAATACAAAACATATAGGCATTATCTTCGTTTCTAAATTATGAGAGATCGTTTCCGTAGTTAATCAGCGCGTTGTATTAGCTCGGCTTTAACATATACATGAATAGCAGTTTTTGATTTTCCCAATGTCTTTGATATTAAATTTGGCGATTCTTCCTGAAATCTGATAGCCAATATCTCAGATGGAAACACGAACAATGCCCTACATGCTGTACCAAAATGGTTTATAATGTATTTTGATATAATGCAACGTGGCCAGCTTGCACGAGAGGTTATCGTACCACTGTCGTAAATGTTATTCACTGATATTATACATGCTTAGGTTCCTTTTGATTTTACGAGACAAATAGCATTCTAAGAAGCGGAGGCTGGTGGTAACTTGCCATTTATATAGCATCTATTAGAATGAAAGCAGCCATATTTCCTACTACAAGCGGTTTGCAGATATTGCCGATAGCTGTAACTTTTAAGTGCAGAGGTCATCAATTATGCTAATGTTAAATGTCACGAAAATAAATGATTGTTGTGTTTAATAGTTTTTAGAAGAAAAAAAAAGAAAACAGACAAATACTCGTTGTGATGCACAGTGAGCTCTATGACTGGTGTATATAATTATACCGATTTAAAACAAAATCTCAGTTTCAGTCGGTTTGGATCATTAATTTTCTTACACTCAGACGGCACACTGTGCCTACTGGGCTGTCATTCATGCGTTTGTGCATATTATCGGTGTAACACTCTGAATTTATGTTTTTCCTTTACAATATTTCGAGCCCTGTGTAATCTTGTTCGTTTTCATTTCTGATGCACGCTTGCTGCAGACTAAGTACAGCATCGATCGCAAGCATCGTTTATTACTTGAGTCATCTCAAGTAACTAGTTACATTTGTATCGCATTAAGTAGTGACTTTCTTCAAAAGAATCCACACAAACTGAGTAAACATTAAAAAACAGGAAATTATGATGCTATTTTACGTAGAATGAAAATGTAATTTTTAATAATTTTTAACTTTATCTCATATATTGATGACTTCATAACCGCAATAAAACTCAAAATTAGTAATGACCGCAATAGTTTTCCCCAGCATTTGCCTTTGATCAGATTAAATTAACATAATCTATAAATCGTTAAATTTTAATTGAGGCTTTGGAACTGCAAGACATGACACCGTGATATTACAAAATATACTCTCTAGTCCTGTTTCTCGCTATCCCTAAGTATTTAACTTGTGCACAAATCGTTTATTTTATTGCTCCATTAAACTGGATTCTTTGTCGCAGGAAATTAATCTAATATTTTGCGCTAAAATTAGGATATTCGTGGCGTAATATGTCAGTTCGAGAAACTATGGGTTTGTAAGGAGTTCTGAATTACGAAAATGCAAATAATAAACTTACAGTGGTTTGCAAATCCATGTTTGATCTGAAACTTTGGTCAAAAAATCACAAACTTTGAATTTGTATTCTTTAAGTCCATTAACTATTAACACCCACACCCGCACACCCTCCACCCCCACCCCACTCCACACCTCCCCACCCCTACCCAACACCCCACACCCCACACGTACGCATGTACGACGAAAATGATCAGACTGTTTTAAGAAGAAACCAAGTTATTTCTTGCCTTATTCTGTGACTACGGCATTGTAGGCAGAACTAATCAATATACTTTAAATAGGGCAAATCAGAAGACAATTGCGTGTACACTGTTGATCATTACACGGTGAAAATTATAGTTATTTATCACGCACGATATGAAGTGATTTTATACAGAAGTATCATTTGAAATGTGTTTTATTTTTGTTTTACAAAGCTGAAGTTGGTTCGATACACTATTTTACTTAAACCCGATTTTGATGCATTTAAAACAAATTATGAACTCTTTTCTACTGTTAAACTGTATTAGGCTTTTGATTAGAGATTAAACAATGAATACTTGAATACGCATGACGTTTTAATTTGGTTTTACCCCACTACCTTTGTTAATACCTGATTTTTGTTAGGTTATTGGTGTTTTTCAGAAACACATAATCACTGCCTGGTTTGATTGTGCAGAACCCGCTTGACCACATATTGGTTAAAAGGCTTTTTGCCAAACAATATGCTGAGCGTATTTTGATTGATACATATTAGTGTATGCTGAGAGTATTTTTATTGACATATTTACATTGTATTGAGGTAGAAAAATGATAAACACAGTGTTCAGTGAACAGTCATTCGTTTCGTTACCTTACTCGCAGTTATTTAGGCACAGATGTATATTTATCACATAGTCGGTACACTTTGCCTTCAGTGTGTGCAGTTTCATATTTTTGATATTATACATGTGAACATATCACTTTATGTGATTCTGATTGTTCCGAATAAGGCCATGAAATTATTGTGCAGTATTCTCTTTACTGATTGGCTGCGATCGTGGGAAAACTTTTTTAACCCCGCCTTCAGGAATTTTTTGTTTTCATTGAACATTTTTTGGCCGCCATTTTTGGAATTGACTCGCGATAGGGAATTGGAAAAAAATGGTCTCGTCTGCTTCAATATTGCCAATTTACCCCCACAGGGGTTTGTTATGTCATGTATAACATATCATAACATGTAAAATGGCAAAGCTCCCAAGACAAGAACAATAACAACAAGTAAAACTACCGGTATTGCTTAGATGATAACCAGGGTGAGGGTGGGGATGTATGGGCGGTATATCTGTAGCATGGAATCCACCCTATATACAAGCTTGGTTTAAATGAAGTAAGTAAATTCACCTTTGTTCACAGAAGAATGTAGACATAAACCAGTCTCCCCAACTGACAGAACTTTATCCAACCACAGCATATTTACGTGGTAAATATGTGATGCAAGTCCGACTCAGAGAGTTGTTTTCGTCTTCTGTACAATCTAATGTTCCAAATCAAATACTGCAAATTTCCGGTCACAAATACATTAGAGTAAATATGTGTATTTCTGCATCCAGTAATCTTCTTTTCACAAAAATATTGCAACAATGTAATGTTTAGTTGTGGAATTTCAACGTAAACACTGGCACTGTGTTGTGTTGGCCAACTCAAACCGGTATTGTGTACCGTATCAAACAATGTAACATCACAAGCTTTGGACATTTTGTGTTGACAAATGTTTTGTCTTTTGTAAAATGTTCTGTTTATTTGGATGGGTGCTTATACTTTGATTTATAGTTATCAAAACTGTATAATATACTTTTACTATATCAACTTTGTTTGGGGCTATTTTTTAAGCACAACAAATGAACGGTACAGCGTCTGTCAGAATGAACGAAATTATTCGTTCTTCTTTCTATCTAAATAATTTCCCCTGAAATAAAACTATGTGATAAAAAGAATCTCAAATGGGTAACGATTTAATATTAAATTTATGAAACTCGTTAAATAATGTCCAGCTTTTGCTCGCCAAGGCTCGCAAAAGCTGGACATTATTCAATTCGTTTCATAAATTAAATATTAAATCGTTACCCATTTAAGATCCTCTCTCTGTCTGTCTGTCTGTCTGTCTGTCTGTCTGTCTCTCTCTCTCTCTCTCTCTCTCTCTCTCTCTCTCTCTCTCTCTATATATATATATATATATATATATATATATATAACATGCATTTAAGATGTTGGTATAAAGCAATTTGATATACCAACACTATTGGAATATCAAATTGTGATCCGCCCATAGCGCAATAACACGCATATATAAACATTCTCGCGAGCGTCTGCAGATGATTATAGATCAATGATCAATTTCCAGACATTAGTCACTAGTGACGTATGAAAATAACAATGAAAAGTATTAGTAATCCCAGTTTTCTAAATGAATTTAATATGGTACACATTTTCATCACAATCCTTTCTGCTTTCTGTTCTCCCCTCCCCTCTCATGCATAACGGACAAACTGCGCAGAAATGTGGAGTGAGAGAGAAAAGGAATTTGGGCTGGATTAAAACCTTGAAACAGAAATTACACCAAGTAACCTACAAGAATATGATTCGTCGTAACGATACGTGTGCACTTTCCTTGGGATTTATCTACAGTGTTTATCAATGATACAAAGTTGCAAACCAGTAAATTCCTCGGTTACGTGGTACACATACTGTGATGTATTTAATGTTGTGTTTTGTAGTTTTTTCTTAAACATACTACAATGTTCTAAAAATCGATTATTATTATTTAAATATGAAAATGTCCAAAGGCCTCTCTCTCTCTCTCTCTCTCTCTCTCTCTCTCTCTCTTGACCATCGCAACAAGATATGGGCTAAAATCTATGAAATGACGAACGTAGAGGATTTTGGTTTGTGTCATCCCACGATATCTCTGGACTTATGAATGATGGTAAAAGTTAAGTCAAACCGACCAAAGGATGAGAGAGAGAATTTGATAGTCTTATGAGAGCTGTTAAATCCTAAACATACATACATACATCCAAACATACATACATCCAAATATCCATCCATCCATCCATCCATCCATCCATCCATCCATACATACATACATACATACATACATACATACATACATACATACATACATACACACGCATGCATCTGGACTTGTACATCTGTGTTATAATAATGTTCTTATGAAATGTACGCTTTGAAATTAATAAATACTTCCGGCGGCCTAGTGGTTAGAGCGTCCGCTTCAGATCCGTTAGGTAGGGGGTTCGAACCCCGGCCGAATCATATCAAAGACTTATAAAAATGGTACTATCAGCTGCCTCGCTTGGCGTTCAGCATTAAGAGGTTAGTGTTAGGTCTGGTTGGCCTAGTATCAGGATAATATGACTGGGTGAGACATGATGCCACATGTATGCGGCATGATACCCCCAGTGCTAGACATCACTATACAAGTTACGTTAAAAATCACACACACACACACACACACACACACACACACACCGTCGAGATAAATAGTTGTTTATGAGCAAGACTATCAATAAGTCACATGTCTGATGACTGACGCAGTCTTGGGCTGTAAACCTCAAAGAAGGTTAAATATTTATGATAGCCGAGTTTCGCCTGATGTACTAATTGCCCTCATTACCCCAATATTCATATATTATTACAGTATTTTTTTTTATTTATATTATCCCACTATAATTAAATAGTATAAATAGTATCATGATATGACAACTTTGTAATTGAATAACATTCAAACGCATTTTGTATCAACGTATTTCGTTTGGAAAAATAAAAAGGCGCCGACTATGTGAATGTATTTCGCTAGGATAAAAACAAAACGCATGTCACGTCAGCATATTTTACTTGGATAACACTAAACATGTGTTAACGTATTTCGCTTGGTTTACAGAAAAACATATGCTATGTCAACGAATTTTGCTTGGATAACAATAAAACCCATGCAGTGTCGCTTGGATAACGATAAAGCGCAAGCTATATCCCTTGGATAGCATTAGTAACACAATATGTGGATAATGAATTACCAATGTTGTAATGTAACCGAATTCTTACCTACGACAACAAGTTTGATTGGCTGATTTATGTTATGGTTGTTAAAGTAGCCATATTATGTCAATATATATTTTGCATGCATTTGTGTTAATTTTGAATTTTTGGTAGCATTTCGTTCGATTAATACAACAGTTCATTAACAGATGATTTAATTCGCTTTATGTTTGAATTATATTTTCTGGGAATATTGCAATTTCAGGTAATATTTTGATATTTGTGAGATCACTTTTGTTGTTGTTGTTGTTGTTGTTGTTGTTGTTGTTGTTGCAGACTAGTAGTAGTAGTAGCTTGTTTCTATTTCGTCATTGTAGAGACAAAGCCGCTATCAGAAAAGATTACTTTGTTGACATTGTACCAATGGATACACAAACAAAAAAGTTGCTTGCTGAAAAAGTAGAAGAAATCAAAAAGCAGGTGCGTTTTGATCTCGTTTATGTTCTGATATTTCCAAATGCGTTAAAGAATGTGAATGGGCTTTTTAAACAATTCTTTTTCCACTTTCTTCCTGATTGTTTGTTGCAATTTCAAAAGTATCGTATTTATATGTTGAATCAAACTATTTGATAAAGCATTTGTTTACAAAACAATCGTCGGAATAAAGTCATGACCCAATGACGAATGGTCATATCCCTATCAGGAATAATTGCAAATATTTCGAAACTTAAAAGATCAGATGCTTGAAATAAGGACATTTCCTCAGGGGACACATTATGTCACACTGACGACATGACTTGTAAATGAGCTAGGGTAATTTTCAGCAAGGTGTTCGTAAAACACGAATATCACTATGTAATGTTACCGGAGTAAAGGTTTGGTTGGGGGGGGGGGTAGACCGAATGGTATTGCTCTGAAGCGATCTGTAGAAAGGCGTATACAAATGTTCCTCGGGTAATATATACAGTAGATAACATCAAATTCGAAGTTAACAATATTACAGATATAGCGACATATATAGAAATAATTCAATATATAACGTTATAAGGTGTGGTAACATAAGAGAAATAGATGGAAGATATTATAATGATAAAATGAAACAATCGTAAAAAAAATTCCCATCTGTCTGGAGGAAAGGGTCTTGGCTGGGCGAGGCAGAACAGGTATTTGATTGACAAATGGCTCCTAACAAAGGGTTGATCTTCCCTCGCTTAGACCAGGGACCCCAACTCTCCATTATGAGAGAGTAGGGAACGTTATAAAGTTTTACATAACTAAATAAAAGGGGAGACCTCCACAAATACCAACGAAATAACCAACTAATCTGCAAACTCGCAGCAACTAACAAAATATCTAATCAAATAGGAACACTGAAGTACAGGGGTTGAGCCTATCAGACTAAGAAGCTAATGGAGGTGCTGCGCCTAAAGCTACGAGGATAACGTGGTGTAGTACGGGTCACATCCGTTCAAAGGGCAAATATATGTATTTGTATGTAATATAAATAAAATATATGTACACTATATACGCTGTATCAATGATATATCACTCGCTGTATAAATTGTTCATTAAAAGAAAACTCGGCAAGCCTCGTTTCCTTTTAATGAAAGATTTATACATCTAGTGGTATATCACTGATACAGCGTAATACTACACACACACACACACACACACACACACATATATTAGATTTTAAGAATGAATTTTGAATAGAATTTATTTTTATTTAATTTAAATACATTTTGTCAAATTGCTAATCGTAATATTTGACATGCCATAGGTCAACGCATGCTTTGTTCCTTTCACATAAACATCTGCTACAAAATTAGAATATCCCATTTCGTTACACGTACATAAATGTTAAATCAGTACGTTAGGAAGCCAAAATGAGCAAAGGCACGTACGAATAGGAACAAGACGACTATTCCAAGAGGGATTATTGTGCGAATTGTCGATAATATAAAATGTTCATAATGTTACCTGTCTCAAGGTAACTAAACACACACACACACACACACACGTACACATACACACATACAAATATATCTATCTATCTATCTATCTATCTATCTATCTATCTATCTATATATATATATATATATATATATATATATATATATATATATATATATATATATATAATAATAATAATAATAATAATAATCAAACATTTCATTTCATTTTTTTGAAAAGATATGTGTATAAATTAAACCCATGCGTAAGGCCTAAGTATTGAATCTATTAAGAATCTTGTTAATTCAAGTTCGTAACACCTTGTTTACAAATGTATAACCTAATACCTTAGTTACTAGAGAGTCCTTTGTGGACAACATAATATTCGTCATGAATATTACTGACATCATCTTCCTTGTTATTGCACATTAGGAAGAAAGGTTTATAAATTTATGTTCAAATATGCATTCACTACTTTTACTGTTGATAGTATAACTAAGCAAACGTTCCAATAATATTTCCAAAATCAGGATACAGAAGTACATTGGTGCGTGTAAACTGATGAATATTTTCCACGACTAACACAACAACGTGACATAATTAAAATAGAGTAATTGAATGCAAGAGCAAGTCATGCATGGTTATATTCGTGTAAGGGTATTGTGGTTATCAGTTACCTGGTCACCATATAAAACAACAAACTCTGACGGGGTGATAACCGTTTTGCGCCAGTTACCCCATGAGAAGTAATAACAAATTGAATCATAAAAACAAATAAGAAGAAAAGGTTCGTAATCTCCAAGCAATAGTTCTGTTTACAAACCCTGTGTCCAGATGCCATTGCCAGAATAATATTAGTGCGATATCGTAATAAGTAAATAATCGGTGCGATAAATAATCGGTGAGTTATCGTAAAACAGTCTGTTTTCACCTAACAAATATACGTCTGGAATTTAGCTTCATCGAATTCAACTCAAGGTGAGTGATGCCTGCCTCTTTCTGTAAGTCTCAAAGTGTTATCAGACACAAAACATCCTCAAACAGAAAACTTTCGCAAGAGCAAAACGTTAGGAAATTTCTTGAGAAATATGCCAGGTAGTGGGTCTTTTGCTATTGTTTTTTTCCTTTGTTCTTGTTCCTGTTGTTGTTGTTTGTCATATATTAGAAGTGTAATATTCAGTAATGAATAAAATGTTATCTATGAAGTTTGACTAATAGTTTATCTGACCCTTTAATTTTCATGTATCTTTTCGGAATAAAATACAAGTGCATTATTTATGCATAGCATGTACACACATCTGTTATTGCAATTTTATATGAATCCTGGTTAAAGTGTTTTAAAAAGAAAAATTTAATTTGTATGTTGTATCTCTATGTACATAAAACATGAATTATTTTTGTTTCTTATTCCTTTAAAATTTCACGCGGGTTTTTTTAAGAAATACAAAATTATAACGACTAAGAAGAGAGCAATTTTGTGCCAAGCTATGTTGTCGTAATAAGTCAAGTTAATATACCATTTCTTTCTTGTGCAAAGTTTATATGTATCATGTCAGAGGTTTTGTGAAATATATAAAAGTGATCACACTGAAGTATATAGTTTTATAAGGGTCACCAGGCTATGATTTAAAACAAAATGTGTTCTTTCTGTAATAGAGAAGAAGAAACGACGAAACGTTTGTTTTGCAACTGTGTTGAGGTGAAACAATTTTGGTGTCAGATTTGTAAGTAACTTTAAATCAGAGATTTCGTGATTTCGGAAAAATCTCCTTTTATTTGGGGTTTTAAATGAATCTTGCAGGTCAGTGTTTCTAAAGCTCCTCTTGGTTCTAGCAAAATCGATTAATTTAGATCGAAATTGTGATCCCCTCCCTACAAGTCACGTTTGCTTTAATTTGATGATAATAAGCCTAATAAGATATATATATATATATATATATATATATATATATATATATATATATATATATATATATATATATATATAACAGTTATTTGTGGAGTTGATGTTGATGTATATATGAGAAAGATGCACAGACCTATGGACACAACCTTTCACAAATGTAGTAACTTTTCCTTGGCAGCAGTAACTAAGTTTATATTTATATTTTCCATTAATGTAGAGGATTTACAAATAATGCATGTTAATAACATACGTGACTTTTCTCGCTCTCGTTTCTTTTGAAATCTTCTATTGGTACTAGCGAAATGATTAATTTAGATCGAAATTATATTAATATGGAGTTTAAAATAGACATAGAACATATATGCTTGGCTGCTAATTTTATGGTTTTTAATACGAGAAGATTACATACTTATTTGTTATACATAGATATTAAACACATCATTTAGCGAACGGTGAATACAACTAATTCCAACCTTGAAATCATGATATATCTGGATCACAAGAAATTATCATTCCAAACAAAATTCAAATATTAAACTAGATCTATGTATGTTAATTGTTTAATAGACCGAGTAAATGTTTTATTGAATTAAATTAAATTGCGTTAAATTTCTAGACAAAACCTCTAATTACTCTGACTTCGTTGATTAAACATATCGATGCACCCTGCATAAGTACTATCCAGTATATAAGTTGCTTTCAAGAATATTTAGTATTAAAACACAGAACATGGAATATTATTGGTTATATTGCTCATTATTACCTAATTATTACTCCGTAGTATATCGCAAAAAATAAATTTGACATCTGCTAAACTCTAAACATGCATGCATGCATATATACATGCATGGATGCATGAAAGCACGCACACACACACCACAGACACATACATACATACATATATACATACATACATACATACATACATACATGCATCCGTATATCCATCCATTTATCCATCCATCCATCCATCCATCAATCCATACATACATACATACATACATACATGCATGCATGTATGCATCCCTAACTACCTACATACATACATATATGCACATACATGCATACATACATACATACATACATACATACATACATATATACATACATATTCTAATTCATTTTCAATAAACAGGGCTAGTCATCTAATGGATAGCCAGGCGATGTCTGACAACGTAAGGTAAGACATTTCTTTAATACGTGTAGATATGAAGAGTAACTTTGTGGATTCAGATTTATACTAATTTCTTTGATAATTTCAAATATCGTAGATGCTAGGTTTTAGGAAATAATAATAATAATAAAAGTCACAAACTATTAAGATAATATATGTAAAATTAGTCTATATGGCAGCTGTCTATAAATTTTAAATTTCCTAAACTGATCTTTTTATGTATTTATGAATTATCTCCAATTAAATAGTTTTCAAGGTGAATGAAGACAAGTTTGGAATGGTGCTCGAAATATACTATGCTACATGATAAAACAAATATTAAGAAAATTGTTTTTAAGAAACGTAATTTACTTCTCTTTAATATTGGCTAATTGCTGTATTTTCATTAGAAAATGATGTTTATATTAGATTGATGATGATAATTTTGTAAATTTGTGATGGGGACTGACAAATTATTGCCATCATCGACCTACATTCAGCTTTGAGCTGTGTTATTATTATTATTATTATTATTATTATTATTATTATTATTATAGTAGTAGTGGTGGTTGTGGTAGTAGTTGTAGTAGTAGTAGTAGCAGTAGTAGTTGTAGTAGTAGCTTATATTTGTTTATATTTCATCATGATAGATTCAAAGCCATGATCGGAAAAGACTATTTTGTTGACATTGTACCATCGGATACTGACAGAGAAACGTTGCTTGTTGAAAAAATAGCAGAAATAAAGAATCAGGTAGGCTTGATTTCGTTTATGTTCAGATATTTCCAAACGTTTTTGAAAATTTTAAGGGGCTTTTGAAAATACTTTTTCGACTTTCCTCATAATTTTATTACAAATTGAAATGGATCATATTGATGGTTAAGAGTCAGACTGTTTGGTAAAATTTGTATGCCCTTACAAAACAATCGTAAGTTAAGATAAAGGCATAACCCAATGAAGAATAAATTCATGTCCCAGTGAATAATAAAGTCATGTCTCAATAAATAATAAAGGCATGATCCATGAAGCAAAAAGTCAAGTCCCAATGAAGAATATTGACAAATATTTCGAAATTTGGACCACCAGAATCTTGGATAAAAGGGGAATCCTATCAAGGACTGACTATATGGTGTGTAAATGAGCTACGGTGATTTTCAGTACATTGTTCGTCACACATGAGTATCACTATGTAAAGATACTGGAGTGTCGGTCAACGTGGCACGCCCATTATTACTGCTCTCAAACGACCTATATATTGGCCTATACAAACGACCCACAGGTAATAGGTCATGCAGACGAAATCATGACTTGAATTTGTGTGAAAAATATGTGACGATAGGATTTACATGATAATCGTGGCAGGACATTCTTCAGGGACTGACAGGTCATAAAAGGAAAATATAACTATAAACATCCGTTTACAGATCTTTAGAGATTATGTTCAATAAATATCATTTGGGTTGCAGTCCTGAAATATATTTTATATAAATTTTGATTTTGGTGATGTGTGTTTCTTTCCTAATTCTATAAATTGCTTTAACTTTGTTTCAATTTTTAAGCAAGCAGTTAAAGATGCTTTTCTATCAGACTAAAAAAGAAACAAATGAAAGATTCTAACAAAACGTCTTTATGTAAAAACATACAAAAACTGACCTGAGCTTTAAGAATTCTTGTGCAACCAAAATCATCCATCTACTTTGAAAAAAAACTGAGAGTCTTCGGTTAATCTGAGAACTGAAACAGGGAGATATGGAAACAATACTCGAGAGAAGTGAAGATATTGTAGTCTCTGTGCCACTTGAAGAAGAATACCATTTTCTTTTAGTCTCTCCTGCCAACACGTGCTTGCCTGTAAATTTGCTTTAAATTACTGCTATAATAAGCCACGCACAAGTAGTTGAACTTTTAACTTCCAGTAATAAGAAAGTAATATGTTCACTGGCAAAATGTTGCTTATGAATCGTTCAAAATAATATATTGTTATTTCTAGAGTAATTTATTAGTAAAATTGTGTCCTTCGCAGGTCTTGATGATTACCGTTAGAAGTTTCTGTCTAAAATTGCGCATATAGCAATGATACCTATGGCATATTTGTAATATTTGTAAGATGTATACTACAACCACGTCAATGTTTATCATAAGACAGTATTGTACTGATATGTGTAGACTACACAGTCTAAATTTGAAGGTTAGTGAAGTCAGATATTGAATAGTGCGCTCATTGTCCCAGTGGTAATATCACGATTTGTGCCTGATGTACAAATTGTCTTACCTCGAGAGTGCCATTGATATGAATACAGTACGTTCAAATTTTAGGCAACGGGAGTATCATTTACAAAACCGAAATGACTCAGAGTGTAACCATTGCAAATTACAATCCGTAGCAGCGTGATATCGACAGAATAAAAAGACTCTGAACTAGACGCATTGGTGGATTTTTGTGGCAAAACAATCATTTTATATAGCTACGATTTACAAAGCAAACATACAGTACATTGGATTAGGATTGGTTTTGTGAAATGAATGGGCCTTTTTAAGAGTCATTGCAAGACTGTGTTATTGTTTTTCTCTTCATCTACTCATTCGATTGACTATTTCCTTCTCCGATGAATAGGTGAAAATGTGTTCATTTCTGTGTTGAACGTCTATGTAAGATATCTTCGTTCATAGCATATATATATATATATATATATATATATATATATATATATATATATATATATATATATATATATATATATATATGTGTGTGTGTGTGTGTGTGTGTGTGTGTGTGTGTGTGTGTAATTTGCTTGTATATGCAGATGGCTTATAAAGAGAGAGAGGGACAATCTTTTTGTTCCTAAGTTTTCCATGTTAGTGTTCCTACGCTTTCCATATTAGTGTTCCTAAATTTTCCATATTAGTGACATTTGTATTTACACTTTTCCAGGGTCAAGATCGCTCGTTTCTCCTAGCAGATTTAGGTGATATTATCAAAAGGCATAAACGATGGGAACAAAATCTACCCCGAGTGAAGCCCTATTACTGTAAGTTAAGAACGTATATTGTCAACTTGCAATAAATGAAACCAACAAGTATGCTCACTCAAATACACGCAGCCATATCGTATGTATGTATGTATGTGTGTATGTATGAATTTATGTATTTATGTATGTATACATGTATGTGTGTGTATGAATATTGTTACGAGTATGTAATTAAATTACTTGTGTGTTAGTTTTAAATTCTTTCTTATTTTAATTTTCTTTCATTACATTTTATTGTAATAATAATTTTCATTGGATTTGAATCTCTTTTCCGAAAATTGGCTTGACCCGATTAGATATTAACAGTTACTTCAGCACTATTTTCAGCTCACCTTGGTTCATAGTTTTTGTAAACATCGAATGAAAATGATCGGCTATTGCCAAGGTCTTTTACAGCCTACGTGTTAGCTCTGTTGTAAACGATTTTATTTTTAAATTCATTTCCAGCATGAGAATCTGATTCTTAGATAGGGCTATTCTAGCTACGTGATAAATGTCATTTGTTTTTATTGCGATGTTCAAATAAGTGGTCACTTTGCCTATCGCATGAGCTTCCATGTGATCTAAAATCGAGATTTAAAACAGCCAATTGGTATTAAATTTCTTCAGTCGTATCTTTACACCTTGAGGGTACAAGGTGATTCTATTGTTGAAGTCAGATTGTTTTTGAAGTTCATCTGTTTTTTGGAATTTAGTAAATTTATACTCTAGAAGACTAAACAAGTGTACTTTTTTATAAAAAGTTCTGGGACAAAGAAATTCAGTGCAAATTTATTCTGGAATTCTGAGCGGAAACATAAACTGTGATTCAATCGAGGATCTGTTGCCATTAGTACAACAACCTCATCTGACGTCATCGCCTCCATATTGGAATTTCATCGAGATTCGAACCTGGATTCAATTAGAACTATTTAGTGATGGGACTTATATTTTTCAACTTTAGGATTAATTTTTGGATTATATTCACAAACCGTAAGTCCTATTCCTATTTTACATTGTTTTCTAGGGAAATAAATTATTTTGTTAAAATTTACAAAGCTTGTTGACTTCACTCTTTTCTTTTGTTACATTTGTACGAGCCTACACGTAACAATATATGTATGCATATATGTATGCATGCAATTATTGTATGTGCGTATGTATGTATGTATGTATGTATGTATGTATGTATGTATGTATGTATGTATGTATGTGTGTATGTATGTATGTATGTAATTATTGTATGTCTGTATGTAGATAGGTATGCATGTATGTATGTATGTATGTATGTATGTATGTATGTATGTAGCGTTTTACGGTATGTTACGGTACACCAGCATAATAGTGGCTATTAGCTGCCAACTAATAGTAAGTGACAAAACAGAATCTGATTTACACCTTATGTGAACATTTAATTACGATAGCACAGATCAATCAATTTCTGTTTTATATCTATGAAAATGTTAACATTTGACTTATTTCAGCTGTAAAATGCAACAGTGAGTACCCAGTTCTGAAAATTCTCGCCGACCTGGGTATCAACTTCGACTGCGCAAGTCAGGTGAAACAAATATATATATATATATATATATATATATATATATATATATATATATATATATATATATATATATATATGATAACCCTTCACTGATTTCCCGTATGTTGTCAAAACTTCTGTTTAATTGGTTACTTTTGAACTAATCTGGAAACGATATTTATCCCTGTTCTAAAACCATTCAGCAGAATTTCGTCTAAGATGTAATTATACTGGATTTGTGCCCCTTTTAATTGATTTATGACGCAATAAGCAAGAAATTGGTAAAACAGCGGGTTTCATATTTGGCCAAATCACAGAGTTTTATGTTTTTTTGGAAGTAAAATGATACCTGGGGGGGGAGGGGGGGGAAGAGGGGCGGGCGACTGGCCACAACGCCAGATGGAGATCATCGACTGTATACGTGGATTTTACTACCAGCGATTTTTATTTTCAACCAGATGAATTCGAACTTTTTGGAGTATGGTGCAATTGGTCAGACCCATTTGTCTGTTTGCTTAATTGTAACATGAGCTGATTTACACTCATAACGCATACTCAGAAGGAAAAAAAAATAGACTATATGCAATGTATACAGTGTATATTTGCGATTTCTTTCGTTCGCATTTCCCGTAAGAATTAAAGGTAAAAGGGCAAAAAAGGACAAGAAAGATAATTAAACGTTGCTCCAGCTTTATATAACTAAGATGAAGATGTGCGTGCATTTTCTGCTTTTTATAATTTGGTTTTCCTAAACAACTATGTCTTTAAAGTGAAATTTTGCATTATGAATTAAACGATTTCATTGACATTTGTTGAAAAATCAGGTATGGAGGGAATAGAGAAAACCGTTCTGATTCAGTCAAAAGGGCTTCAAATAAAAAGAACATTTAAACAGTTCGTCAACGATTACGAATACTTAATACATGCTGATAATAATTAAATATAACCGGAACCTACGAGATAATCAAATAGTCATTACTACAGACGAATAATATGAAACTGAATGCAGAAACAATATGCAAATGTAGAAATGTTATAGCTTTGCTAGTTAGAAAAAAGTAGTAAACAAATGTTAGTTAAGTGATCAAAGTCTTACAGATATACAGGGGAACGTTTTCGTATCGATTTGGTCTGCCTCTTTAAGGAATATACGTTATGAGTATGTGCTTTTAGACGATTCGTTACGTGAATCATTTACTTTCAGGCCGAAATTAGCAGCATTTTGGAACTGGGCATTAATCCTTCTCGAATTGTCTTCGCAAATACCATAAAGCCTATATCCTCCATACGCTACGCAGCCCAAAACGGCGTTGAGTTAATGACATTTGATAACGAAGAAGAACTACTTAAAATCCGGGATGTGTACCCAACAGCTAAGTGAGTATCTCTGCACAGAATACATTATGAGTCAAGTTAATTTACCGGTTTATAGGATAGATATACAAGAGTTTCAATGGAAAACCTGAAAATGGAGTTATCTAAATACAAGTCCATTCAAATCTATATACAGCCTGTATAGATGTAACGTGCGAGAAGTGCATGAGAGAGCCTCAATTTTATATATATATATATATATATATATATATATATATATATATATATATATATATGTGTGTGTGTGTGTGTGTGTGTGTGTGTGTGTGTGTGTGTGTGTGTGTGGACGTATACATAGTAGATAGATAGATAGAATTGAAAATGGGTAGAAACAGTCGACAATTTCAGAATATATCCTGAATTAGCCAATAATTTCCATTCATCGACAACGTTTACCACAAGGTCATCAAAAATATTCCAGCATCATTTTGGATCCTGAATCCACCCTCTAGGAGGGGAGGATATAGGTTGATCTATATTCTAGACTAACTCATTCCCACCGTTACTACTCCCAAGCACTACCATTTAAAGCTCGTAACGAACACACTTGTGTTCGGCGTGCGCGTTCCAACCAAACGCATATGCTATAATCCGACTGCCTTTAAAAAGAGGCCCAGATAGCTCAATGGACACCAAGGAGGGAGAGCGTACAGAAACAGATACATCGAGGAGTCTAATAACAAAAATAGACTCCTGAAATATGAAAGAGAGAAAACCAACACATTTGTGTAAATGTATATCTGTACTGCTAACTGTAAGTGATGTTAAAACACATAGCCGTTTTAAAGAGTTACTCTGGAATGGCCATAAGTCATAACTTCAAAATCAGTCCTGCTAATGTAAAGTGTCTCTTGTTGAATCTATTGAAAATCAGCAAATTAAAGATAACCGAAGACTGTTGTCGAGGCTGTTTCATTAAAGATTCTCTTTGATGGGCTGGTTGTCTGGTGAAGTAGATTCTGATTACCAATCATCTACAGTCAAAAACGGAATTGCATGGATAACATTTCAACATCCAGTTACAGTTATCCCACCGGATTATGTGTGTGTGTGTGTGTGTGTGTGTGTGTGTGTGTGTGTGTGTGATAATATTGTATCAGAACATATAATATACCATTTATGGATATATGCTAATCTCTCCTTTGTATATAGGTGTATTTTACAACTATATTTAAACACGTATATAAACTGCCTTTCAGAACTGGAATTGAGTGCCCTTCTGCATCTAGCTGGGTGTTAGGTGGTGTCGCTGAACATTTTAGTTCTCGTACACTTGGGGTCCTTACATAGGACTTTGTTCGAGCAAGGGTTTTTACGTTATAGTGCAGGCTGTGTGAGGCAGAGGGATGGTATACATAATGTCCAGACCATAGGTGTCATTTCAAACAATTAGCAAGAGGATACAAAATATGAACATATCAACATTGTAACGACACACCTATATATATATATATATATATATATATATATATATATATATATATATATATATATATATATATATATATATATATATATATATATATATATATTGTGTACAGCGTGGTATGTACATAATTAAAGTTGTAAAACTCACAAGTCTATTTCTGCAAGATCTACGCAAATACAAACTTGTAATATAGAAATAAAAAGTTTTTCTGTTTTTCTTTTCCCCAGGTTGTTACTTCGCATAAAACCAGAAGGTACTTTGAAAGTAAGAGGTGACCTCTCCAGGAAATTTGGGTGCTTCTCCTACGAGTCACGAGATCTCTTCCTTGCGGCCAAGACATTTAAATTGAATGTTGTCGGCGTCAGGTGCGTCCCTACCAACAGAAGAATATTGCTTCCGTCGGAATCTAATTTATTTTCCATATTTTGTTAATAAACTAAAGGTACAATATTTCAACTATACACGTGGTTAAGATGATATGTCCTAATTTCAAGTCTAAGTACAGTTTCAAATTTCAACATTGTGCTTGGTAAAAATGTGTTCTAGTTCACCTGTCTATTTAAGTATATGTATGTTCATGTAGGCCTTCATCAAAAACTGAAAAATAAATTTAAAATTTTCTCCTAAATGTTACATTTTAAATGGCGACATGGTATGAACATGTTAACAATATTGCATTTAAAATAATTCAAACACAATCTTCATGTGCATCAAGATTTTATCGCCATACCACATATTATGCCGCACTCCTGTCGAAAAAAAATAAATAGCTAATAAAATACAATATGACAAAGTTCAAAGGAATCGGGTGAGGTGATTTTACCTCATTTTCATTTCACAACGGATTTGTACATGTCCGAGACAAATTACTTGGGTTTCATGGAAATAATGAACAAAATAAGAAAGTGAAAAATTGGCGTCATAGAAGTAAATTATTTTTTTTTTCTTCTTTAGTTTTCACGTGGGTAGTGGATGTGAAGATCCTAGGGCATACGGTGAAACGATTCAGGTGGCACGTGAAGTGTTTAACACAGGGATTGAACTTGGATTCAAAATGACTCTGCTAGACATTGGGGGTGGATTTCCCGGTGTTGATACAGCCGAAGTAAATTTTGAGGAGGTTGGCTTTTATAATCACATGCTTGGAATCTCTGATCAAAATATACACATTTACATATATGCGTATATTAGGCGTAGCACATATTAAGCGATCGATCGGTTAATATATCGTTACATCTATCCATTTCCTTCTATCTATTTCATTTTTCTGTCTTTCTGTTTTAACATATTCGCTTGTTCTGACTTTAGTCTCCTAGTAATTAAAACCTGTTCCAAACAAAGCCCAAACCTATTTTTGGTATAATAAAACAGAATTATTTTTTCAGACGTCATCCGTAATCAACAAAGCTTTGGATGCACATTTCCCTGAGAGAGAGATCAACGTCCTGGCTGAGCCAGGGCGTTACTTTGTAGCCTCGGCTTTCACAATAGCTACACCTATAATTGGGACAGTGAAACGATATCCGAGAAGAAAAGGTACCACATTTGTGTCCATGAATGATGAAGATAAATACGTGTAAATTTCATTGATGTTTGCAAGAGGATGTAACTAAATATTACGCATTTAATCGGCGGTTATTGAGTCAAATTTTAGTCCGTAGGAAAATGATTAATGTTGATAATCTAAAATAGCATGGAGAATATCTAACAAGTAAAGAATGCTAATTTTAGTGAATAGAAAGCAGCCGCGTCAGAGCCTAAACATCAGATATAATGTTTATTGAATTCAGAAACTTGTCTTGGCTTAGGATGACAAAATGTACAGGTGTGAGTTGGCACCCTCAAGGGAGTTCACTCGCGCTAAACAACGGAGGTCAGCGTGAAATTAAACCACACAGAAAACTTGAAGGCGAAATCTTGGCAGGTCGCCAACCATATCTTCGTCTGATTTTGTAGAATATGCTTTCTCTCTCTCTCTCTCTCTCTCTCTCTCTCTCTCTCTCTCTCTCTCTCTCTCTCTCTCTCTCTCATTTGTAGATACATTCTAAGCACATTTTGATATACAATACTTAATGACATACATTTATGTTCAAATTGACTATTCTTATTTCAGATGGAAATACGATAGAACAAACAGACCACCCACTGGTAGAGGACAGAATGTATTATATAAACGAAGGTGTTTTCCAGTCGTTCATGTACTACCTTCTACAACATGCAGAAAGAGAGCTAACTCCTATGACTCTAAAGGTGAAAAGGCTAATTTTGATCATACAATATTTGTATTTATATACGGACCCCCCTCGACGCTGACTTTGATCATTGAATTGCTGTATTTAATATGGAATCGACTGGAATGCCAATTTTGATCATGCAATTTCTATATTTAAATATTGACCCTACTTGACACTCAGATCGATTATACAACTTATGCATTTAGATATGGACCCCACTCGACGATAATTACGAACATTCAATTTCTTTGTTGAAATATGGACCCCTCTCATCGAAGTCGGAAGAGCCGTATAGTAATCAAGTTGTTCTTTCCTCAACAAAGGTGGTTTCTGCGAGAATCGTGTGCAAAATGTTAGGTTTAGGCTTTCACGCGACAGGCATTTCCGCACTCGTCTTTTCAGCGACTGCATTTCCTCGATTGATATCTCCTCATCGATGTTTGTTAGCGATTAATAGCGGGAAAACGTTGGTATGAATAGAAGAGTGCTACGCGCAAGCGCAAAACGAAAATATTACTAATTAAACCGTTGAGTAAGCATAAAAACGAGATTCGGCAATTGAACAAGCTAACAAATTCTTTCAAACTGCAATAATTCTTATCAAAGTGGTCATATTAAAACTGTCAAAGAAAAGAATCTATCAGTATATATAAAATAATCCAGCGCAAGTAAACAGAAACATAATTTCTAATAATTGTACGAAGTAAGATTCCGGCAATTGATCACACTCCACGAATCCTTTTATTGTGTAATACTTATTATCAAAATAGTCATGATAACAGGTGCCATTCTTTTATATATCTGAAGGAAGTACGAGTTTGATTGTGTAAAAATGAGGAGTGCATATGACCAAAATTTTGCTGTTATTCATTTAATTAATTAAGCTTAAATTTTATATTATTTTGTTCTTTCTGTTTCAATTCTAAATCTTTCTTACTACAATACTTATTTTCATCTTAAGAATTAATTTCATTTTTCGTTTTCCATTAGCTTTTTTTATCTATCACTCCAACCTGGCATTACGAGTGAAACGCACTACCACCTGAGCCACTGAGGCTCCCAGCACCTCAAGTAGATTTGATTGTTACCTTTGTATTCATATGACTTTGAAAGAGCATTAATTGCAGCGTCCCATGAATGGTTTATAACCCCTGATTAGTTGTTGTCCTTTGATTCACGCACCAAATCTTTACTTAGGAATACTTGATTTAAAGCAATCTTCCAATGCAAATCTATATATTGCTGAGACCTTATAAGATTTGGATTTTCAATGATCCTCACTTTCGTTCAGTCAAAATATTGCCCAGACTCCGAACTTTGGTTTCACGGCACAATTAGCCGCTTAAGCTCCTGCAGCAGCAGGGAGGGTGAATCCGACAACGTTTTAGAGAAGTCCGTTTGTGAAAATAAACCCACCTACAAAAATGAACAGACAAGCGTCAATAATTCTAAACCGAGACCTCTAACCAGGTTGCACTAAAACGAGGCCTCTACAGGGTTAGCGCATCTTTGTTTATTTTATTTTGACGTTTGTGTGTCAAATTTTTATGCATCCTCGCTTACCGACCCGGGACACTCACTGTTGGTCGTCACCCTCCCTGCTGCTGTAGCGACGCGGTCAGATGGCAGGTCTCTCAACCAAACATTTTATCGAGACCTATGCGATATCGCGACCGAGGACCATGTAAATGTATCGTGATAAATCCATGAGGAATCGCTTGCACTTTTGAGAAGAAGATTTTGAACTTAATCATATCCATGTCACCTGAACACCGAGTCTGGTGGATGTTTCTTCATGTGTGGATATCAACACCTTTAAAGACAACCAGAAGATTGCAGTTATCTCTGATCACTTTAAGTATTTGCGCATATCGCTGAATGACATATATAATATCAATGTTTATGTGTCTGCCTCGGGAAAAATATCCGAGCTGGATTTGATTGTTTGTCTAGCAACATGTCATCGTATACTACGAGATTGTTGATGCCCCCGTTGAGATCATCTATCAACGGCGCATCGTTGATGTCGGTGATACAATCAATAATATCATTACCGTTTTTGTCGAACAACTTTGCATTTTCATTAAAATCTTAAGCACGTAGTAGCATCGCTGATCATCTGCAGATGGTGCCACAACATCCCGCTTGAGCCATCTCATTATCAGGTTAAGCAACAATTGCGTCGTACCAGACCCAGATGGACCTATGATAATTGCTCTGATAGAATTTGATAGCGCTGGATGTATATGAATCTATATTGTGTTCGATGCAGAGCACACACCAATACCAGTGGATTTAAAACAACAACGACGAGGAATGAAAAGCGTGCACTTAGAGGCAAGTGTGTGAAATGTGGTACAAACAAATACAAATTTATCTCTCATGCAACAGGCGGAGATATCGCTGCTTCACTGGGAAAATTACCATGGGCTCCATGGGCTAAGTATCCTGGTGAGAAGCATCTGGATATTTATTGTGGTCCTGGAATCAGACTTGATATCCGACTTGACGAGAAAGATCAACCAAGACCTGGAGAACATCCAATAAATGCGATTAATCAAGCGTGCCGTGTTCATGATGTCGCGTATAAAATCCAGAGCTACAACAACGACATTTTGCAGATAAGAAGTTGATTCACACTCTAAGCCTGTAAAAATAAATCTCTCAGAGAATCGCTTGCTAATTTTTTTATAAGATCTGCGATGAAAGGTAAACTAGTGCTAGGGGCCGGTAATTAATTATAGATAACTATTATATGGAGTCAGTTTATTATAGCCCAAGAGGATATTGGAGTGGTAGAGCAGCAATTAGTAAGCTTGCTGATGCAGCAAGTGTCACACGTTCTGTTGCTGTAGATTTGTTAGCACGACAGGCAATATGGCAAATTTATCTACCACCACCTAAAAATATTCAGTACGCACATTTTGATATCAGTACTCCCAATGAGGTTCACCAGGCAGATATTTTGTTTTTACCGCATGATGCTATTAAAACTGGTAGACGTCAATCGAGCACATATTAATACGCGTTGACTGTCGTTGACGTTGCAAGCAGATATAAAGAAGCATAACCACTATCAACAAAGACAGCAACTGAAGTTGCATCTGCGTTTGAAAGAATTTATTAACGTGGCGGCCTGCGATGGCCACAGTTGCTACAGGCTGATCCTGCCAAAGAATTTCTTGGTGCAGTAACATATCTGATGAAACAACATAACGTCAAAATCAAACGAGATCACATCGCAATTCATCGCGATTTAACATTCAACACTTGCTGAGCGATTGTTTGGATATCAATACGAGCCGGTAATATCCGCCGACCTTAAGTCCGGAGACAAGAGATCTCGTGAATGGGTTGCAAGTCTACCAAGAGTGATATCTTCATTAAATAATGAAATTACTCGTGGAATTTCTATGAAACCCATCAATGCAATCTCGAAGAAACAGATACCATTTAAGCGACATGACTCTTTCTCAAAACAACCAGTACTAGGAAATGTGACTGTCAGATATTCATATGAGCCGGAGAGCTTGAGGGAGTGGGTAATAAAGAGCAACTGATCCAGTCTGAAGTGTCACTACACATAAAATTTCCAGCGTGGTAAGATCCACGGGTGAACCTGCAATCTACAAACTAGATTCAACTGCTCCTCAAAGTGTATTTGTACGTGGGCAACTGCAAATAATTCATGAAGATACACAATTACGACCGCCTTCACTTTTGTGAAGGATGATTCGTCAGCGATAATGCACTGGATCCTCGACGTCGATTACACTCAAAACAGGTCAGCATCACATTTCACGTGTGTGGCCGAGACTACTATTAATTCTATCCAAGAAAAATTGTCTTGGATTATTATTCGAATCCTTGTCTTTAGACAAGGTCCACATCATTACTGTATTACAGCCAGCACAGTGATTGTTTTATTGCTGTTTCAGCGACATGATAAATTCAATATCAAAATTAATGTCACGTTTATTTTTTTTTTTTTTTGTCAGATCGCTGATAAACAGCTACCTTTTTCCTTACTACATCGTTTAATAACGATGCGTTGATTTCCTGAGTTTGACAGTTATTTATTGCGCAGTCTATGATAACACACTGAGACACTCTTCTGACTCGAGATATTGCAAGATAAACTAAATTTGACCATTCGATACGATCATCGACAATCAAATATTAGTATCAGAAATAGTTAATCCCTGTGATGAATGAATAGTTATAGCATATCCTAGAGTCCATGGAGATTTATCCATCGTTAACGTGCTCTCAACAACATCAACAGGAACAACAACATTATCATTAAGAACTAGATTTTGTTTCTCTGACGATCCTGGAATTTCAACATTAATATTTTGTTTACGTGTATCTGCTGTGTGATAACACAATTGGTACAGGTAGATTTGAAAAGTTTTCTTACTGTAACAGAAATAATTGTTGCTGAGGTGAATCACGAACTGTCTTCAGACTTGCAACTATCAAATCAGCAAGTCTCCACAAATTCCAAAAATCGTCGTTTGTTGCTTCTGGAATTACCTCATGCATTATCTCGCCTTGAATTTTATCTGGCTACAGTCTGATTAGCTTTTTGAACTCTTTCAGAGATTCACCAATAGCTCTATGATCATCGAGTATTTCCTTAAAATAATCTACAAATTCTTTTAACCAGTCATGCGGAGATGAACCGACAAAAGGTGGTGGTTGACCATGATCGCCGCAAATGATAACAGCAGTATTTCGAGTATGATAATGATCATCGGAATATATTTCTCACCCATTCGCTCAGGTGTCCACGCATCTCCTTTCCATCGAAAGAAACTGTTATAAGTATGAGACTTAACAGCTCTTTCTTCCATCTCTCTGGCGAGTCGGTGAGTCGGAGTTAGCCCAATCATGTTAAGATTCCGAAATAATCAGCGTGTTGTTTTACCAGAACCGTCAGATCCGTTGAGATAAACGGTTTTATGTCTGGCCACAGGATCATATACCGAGGATGCTGATGATGGTTCTGACTATTTTTATAATATATCTCAACAGGTTTATAATCAGCAGATTCAGCAGATTCAGAATAACCGAGCAATTTTTCTCTTTTTATTCTCCATTCACCCCATGATAAATTGAATCTGTGGCAACTCTAACCGCGGTATCAGAATATCTATTTATCATTGATAATAAGTTTATCGAAACATACGCTAACATCGACGATCTTGAATGAGTAAACTTTGGTGAGTCACTATCACTGTAGCTCACAATTGTGCTTAGTTTAGTTCCATCTGATAAGTTAACTTTACTTTGATTTACAAATATATTTTTTCTCTGTTGTATCAGCAGTTATAAAATCGAGCTCTGCATCGTCGATAATAAATCTTGTACAACGTCGTTTATGATCATCTGACCCTCGTTGTGCAAATTTCCCAATTATATTTCTGCCAAGATCTTTTGCAAGTTTAATTTCATAGTCTCTAATATCGTAATCCACATCTTCGTCACCCTCGTCACCGACAAGGAGTTTTGGTAGCCAGACTTGTTTTTGTGGACTATATGATATTATAGCTTCACTCACGGTTAACGACATTAATATTTTTGTATCAAGCATATATCGTAATAAAACTTTTTGAGTCCAATCGCATTTATTAAAATGACGACCAAACCAAACAGCGACAACTGGATGAAGTTTTACAGATGCAAACTCGAATGACTTAATACATACAAATCCAGTTAAGTCAAAATCTGGCAAGGGTCCATTCATCGCAACTCGAGTCATCTGGTGTGTTGGATGTCCAAATCTTCTAAAATACTCAGAACACTTTTCCATTCAAAGAAACCTTCCAGGACAACATGCAACCATATCAACCGAGATAACATCCTTATAATCGTATTTAGTATTCCATATTCCGCCGTGTCCGTATTCGACACAGCTGCGTTGTATATCTTCAAGAAATTCCAACAGTGTGGTTCCATGAATTTTCCTTCTGAGCAAAGTGAGCAGCAACTGACGGAACGGTGAATCAACTACTGAGAAATCGTTCAATGATATCAGTATCATTCGTGTATTTCAACGCAATTTTCATCATCTCGCCATGAAGAGATCCTGTACAATAAATATCTCCATTAGGCCATACAAACTGATCATAATTTCTACATTCGGAACTTGGAAATAACCACACGGATACAGGGTCATTCTTACTGATATATCTGATAAAATCAGACATAACACCGACAAAAAAATTTAACACTTCGAGTTCGTCGAAATAATGTTACGTCCGACGTCCACGCGTGAGCGTTATGATCAACGATCTCTATAGAAGCCTTATTTGATTTTTATTTTGATTCGTACAAAATCTCGCCGGATAGCGTCTTCAACCTTATCGGAAATCTTAATTTCTTTACAACCTCAGTAATGTCTCTGATCGTGGCTCCATTTTCTTGAACGTGCTCGGCCCATTCAGTTATTGTTTTGCGTCTCAGATCCGTTACACCATTTCCACGTATCGCGTTTGCGAAATGTTGTATAACTCTTTCAGCAACATAATTCAGACAATTCTCCATGGTCGAAATTTTCATTGGTCGAAGATCATCATCGCTGGGCTTATCATTCAGCGGGTATATTGCATAAACAACTGTCGTTACAGGGTATGTTCGCTCATAATATGGTTTGTCGATACGCATCAGTATTCCTGGTTTGGAATGTTTATTTAACTTAACAACATCCCCAGCGTTATATAATCGAACAGGGTCAAGTTTGTCACGGATAATCCAGGTTATGTCTGCGGCATCTGCCAGGGGTAGAGCAACGATGAATTTTATTCTAAAAGGTATCTTTGTTAAAGGTCGAGATAATTAATAATTCTATTTGCTGGCTGGTCATTCTTTGTAGCATCAATCTGGGGTTATCGTTTTGCCTAATTCGGAATGTTGACCACACATGAGCAGCGCCATCGTTACGAAACTCTCTATTGGCTTCACGGATACGATTGATTTAAGAGTTATTCGTCAAATCAACATCAACCAGAACTCGCCTCGGCAAGACAGGGGTTATTCTGTCAAGATCGAATCTAGCTCGAGAGGATTTGATCGCAGATAATCTTGTAAATTATTCCATTATATAATTAAGGCAAATATATATTTAAATTAAACTTCAATTTATAATATACAATGATTCAAACAAAGAATAGTTGCAAAATGCTTGTGTAACGGATTTCTGTGCATACTAGCTGCAGAGTTTGCGTCGAGGAAGTCTAGGACCAAATCCATGTTTGAAGTGTAACAAGGGGATCAGGGGGAAAAGCAGTAGTGAGTAGACTGTGGGGGCAAAAAATATAGAGCTTTGAAGCAGTATTATGATAAAACAAAATGATGGCGTTGAATCTCCGATAAAAATGCTGAAGATTATCTCGCTAGATTTACACGCTAGCAGCATGCCACATATTTGTTTTAGCAATAAGATAATAATTTAGACAAGTGATATATACTATATAAATGGAGCAAGGAAATAAAACCGATGAATTTGTAATGCAACCCATCATCGGGAATTATCAGGCGTCGCGTACTGGTGTGATTAGGGACTGTCGATTTAAAAGACTGGTCTGTTTGGTTGATAATGCTGGTTATCTCAGATTCACTGTTGGGGAAGAAATGTATCTTTGTCACAAATTTATTTATGAGTGTTACAATGGTTTAATCGAAGATGGTTTTGTGATGGATCATATTAAATCTGTAAATATACAGGCAGGCAAAGAAATAATATTTCCATCGAAATATATAGCTGCCAAACATTTCGATATTTGCCAGGCTTCAGTACAACGTGTCGCAGGTAATATAACCAACGCAGCATTTTCAAAGAAATACAAACAAAAAATAATATTTCAGTATAACGCTCCATGTGAAGGGAGATAACTCCAAGCAGTAAAAGTGCCCTAAAGATTAAACAGTACCACTCCAGTAACTTCGCTTGTGTCCGCGTTAGGAATAGGTCACGCCCCAAATGCTAATTTTGGATTTCCAAGTAGAGGTAACTTCATAATAATTTTTTAAACATATAATAGTAAGAAGGTTCCGTGGCCGAGCCATTAGTGCTGAGGATTTTCACTCTCAACGTGTGGAAACTAGTGTTCCAAACCCATGACTGTCAAATCTGTCGACGGTTACAATAAATTGCATTTAATAAATGGGGGCTCCACGCTTAACAGAAAAATATAATCATAACTAAAAGTTCATGTTCACCTCCCCACCTTTTTTAACACCTGTTGGGTGCTGAATTTGGACTCCCCGTGGTTTGATTTTGGGGGTATGTGTGCACAAGATTTAAAATTCTGTTGATCGTAGAAATAACTTACATGTACAGAACGCAGAGCGTTCCACCTTGAGGTGGAAACCAGGAGCCCCCAACTCATGGCAAAAAATAGACTGTAAGAGTAGACCAGAAAATGACTGTTAATCATGAAGCAGTAGCATCGATAATCATAAATATATGAGAACGATAGCACTGTAAGTGAGAGTTCCCTGACACAGTCAAGGGATAAAGTCCTTGTCTAAAGTCCTTGACAAAGCAAAGGGGTGTAAAACACAAAAGGGTACAATAACCAAGAAGTACCACAATGATCTTGACAAAGTGAAGGGGCGTGAAACACCAGAGGGCACAAGAATCAAATTCATGAAGCAGTAGCATCGGTAAATATATGAGAACGGTAGCACTGTAAGTGAGAAATAGCCATACACCGCTCTTACTGTATATTTTTGCTACTTAAAACAACATGTAATTAAAGTAATATTTTTATTATATAATGAACAACGACAATATTAGTGCTATTATTTCTGCGATTAAAAAATTACATGACGATGATATAGAACATTCTGATCAACTTGATTCTGAAAAAATCACAAATGATTTTGAAATAATACAAGAACGAAAACCTGAAGAAGGATACACAGTAGCAGCCGAATACAGGTTTAGTTCATTACTCCAACAGGCAATGAAACACTCGCTAGTTTAAGTATATGATGATATAAACGTCCGGCAATTCGTTCCACTCTCACGGGCAATTGAGAAAATTCGATCAGAGCTATCTGAAGTATATGAAACAAAAAAGATTATTCAGAATTTGACCCCTATCACATACAGCTTTAATAAAATATTCTGGTTGCAGCTCATTTAACTGATCCTCCGTTAACAAAACTTTCTCATGGCCATAATCATCAATAAGTACATTAACACGAAACGTTTCTTTGTGGGGAAGTGTCAAGATTGTTTTGACGGCACTTTCGAGTTCCGCTTTGTTGTATACAAAACCTCTCGTGTGTTGGTACATTATATAATACCTCGCAAACACAATTTATGTTTTCATTATCATTGTAAGGATCTCACATACAAACTTATCGTTAAAGATTCATCTCTTAAATCAAGAAGGTGTCCGTGCTGGTCAGTAAGTGTGAATTGTATCCGTGACAATTGCGGATAAACAGGATTAACAGGTACTAACACAATTAAATATCCATGTGGAACTTCAGGAGGAAATGATTATAAGATATATTCTTGCTGTGTCTGCCTGGATTTTTCAAGATCCATTTGATAGCTGCCATCGATCGCATCACACACCAAACTGACTACTATCGTTGATGTAATATTGACACCACCTGGTGATACATAACGACCACCGCCGTCTGGATTGTTGTTATACGTTAAAATACTTGGAAGAGGGGATATTTTTCTCTGTGATTCTAGTAGCACTGGAAAATATTCATCAGTGATATCACTAACGGATTTTGTCAACTCATAATGGTTGAATCCTGGTAATATAAATGTTGGTAATTCTGTTTCTGTGGTCGTGTAGTGTCTGAGAAACAGATGCTTAAATGTCGTTATATAAGGACGTGAAATATCGATGAAGTCATTACTGGTATCATTGTTTCAATAATAATCCGATTGACAAATTTGAGGTCGGATACAATCTGGTTTACATGCTGTACCGTTTCAATGATTTGCCGTTTTAGATCGTCGTTAGGATATTCTTGTATGTAACTTTGAAACAACTGACGTAGTTTGCTGCATACATGAATGTACTCAGGCACAATAGCTTCGACGAATGAGATAGATAATATATTTTTCGTCGACTTGTGGTTTATTATTATCATCATAATGATACAAGGTTTTTAGCGGGCTTGGAAGTCTTGTACCATCAGTCGCAATCAAATATTCACCAACGTCCACTAGCGCGGCAGTGTTCTCGTCGATAATAAACCTAGTTAGCTCCAAATACCACCATGGATAATTTTTTCGATATCCTGGAAGCGACAAAAATATTTGTTTATGTGAAACATAATCAGATCGTTGAGGCGGCGGCGGTACTGAAGGTGCCTGCGGTGGCATTTCTGGCCATCCTAACACAGTTCGGATCGAAGACTGATATATATCGACGGCATAATCTGGCGTTGATATTTCTAACGCGGCTGATAACGTTGGATCATGAAATATGATAATGATCGTGGATTCTTTTCCTGTGATAGATATGATTCTACACTGGAACTCATTGTTGATCTGTTCGATTTGATGACTGTCCGTAGGTATGCCTAGAACTTTCCAGTTTTGTGTTCCATAGGTTTATTCTTATACGTAAATACCAATGAATTATTTGCTTGCAACCCACCGAATGACTTTGACCTAATATTTGCCCAGCTGTAATATATGCTCGAACTATTTTCTTTGGCTGGAATTGCAGCTGGAAAGCTAACGTCAAACTCAAGCTTGGTTGAACTCGCTGATATCATCGTGGTTGTTGGTGGTGTTGTATTAGCGACGATTTGTCCTAGTAATCGCAGTGATTGATGTTGCGACATTATTATTTAAAGCAGGGATACAAATGTCGGAGTGGGTGGCGATTCTACTTCCTGACAGTCAAGGGGTTGGGTTCCAGTTGCTTCATAGTAAACTTTGATCATTTCGACTACGGCGGATGAAAAGTACACAATTATATCAGTAACAACGATTTATCTGCCACAAACACGCCTGTTCGTATCTGTTGGAGTTACAGGTAATTGGTTCATTATATAAATTGCAAACACTTTAAGTAGGTAATAGTTTGGCGACGAATTCAAGACACCAATCGTACAACACAGCCAAGCATTTTTCTTCCGGTTTCACCACAAAGATTTCCCCGTCGTTTATCTTGAATATCACTAACATAGATCCAGAAAATCCACTAAATAATGACGCCGTGAAATTGTGGTAGATATTGTAAATGTTGCAACGCCAACTACTAAGAACCTGTACACACCAGAAACCTCAGCGGTGTGGTGTATTTGATGGATTTATTGAATGGTGTCCGTAATACTGATCCAGACGCTACTGTATATACTACAACATCGGTAATCATTTTGATGTCCATGACTGCTGGACTCCCAAAAAGTTGATTAATGGTTCTTTTTGCGTTTCTACGTAAATTTCTAAACGCGGTTACATGATTAGCAGATTCAGATCTAAATGTGGTCATTCCATCATTGATTGTCATTAACGAGGTCATAATCTGAAGGTTGCTATTGTCGACGTACTTCGTCGTTGCAGTGTCATCGTTTGACTCTCGTTCTCCAAGACCAGTAATTTTTATTATTAGCCATATTGAGAGAACCAGTCATTACATCAGCAGTTTTAGCAACCTATTTACTGATCGTGGCGTCATTACTGATGTCCACGTATATTTTAATTGCCACATCATCATCTGATTTTGGTTCTCTCACATTGGTAATTGTATTTCTGCTCATATTGAGATCGCCATACATAATATCTCCAATTCTTCTGATGCGTCTAGTAATATCTCCCATGAGTGTTAGAACTGATTTCTCAGAGTTTTTAATTTTACCGCTTTTAGCAAATACTACTAAGTTATCTTCAGTCTCACCGGGAGCCCTCAGAATAATATCTGTCAACGGGATGTTACTCGTCTTGAACCGTCCTTGCTGATCCTGAAAAACAAAAACTTCATTTTGGTCCACATTTGCGAGACTCAAAAGATTAGCGAGCTCATCCTGACCTCGTCAATGGATGCATATTTGGATAAGTCACCTCAGAGCAGATCTTCCGTGAATATCTACCATTGTATATTACACTAAGACCTGTTTAAAAGGTTGGACGACGATGTCGTCTGGTGGTATACTCGTGCACGACTTTATGAGGCGGTGACCCTGAAGACACAGCAAGTACTTCACGGCCACATATTGGCGGATCAGTTATTGTCTGTGTTGGTAATGTTTAATACCAAATTGGAGTGCTTCACATTCCGCCGACATATTTAAAAATTCTTTTGGTGGATCCAACCCATACGAAACAAAATGAACAACTCCACGTGGATCAACCGCATATGCAACCTGATGAGTACATGGACCAGAATTTCCATCGAGATTAATGATACCAGTTTCAACACGGCTTGTTTGTTTTGGTAATTGATCACGCATAAAAAACACCTCTGAAGTTTTGATGTTTAATTTCTAAGCAGCATCAAGTAATAAAAATTGGACATGGGAAGCTCGAAACGCTTTGTGTCCCGGGCAGTCTCAAACCTAGACCGCACCACGACTGGGGGGTTCCTGGCAGTCTTAGACCCCGAACTTATTTGGAAGTCTTTAGTCCTTTGGATGTTGCTTTCTTTAATGCCATCCCAGCTGCAGTTACAACAGCAGCAAGTGCAGCTGCTTTGCAACAGCTGGGGCTGCAGCGGCTATCAACGCTGGTATAGCTGCAAGAAGTGGAAATATATCACCCGTCTTGGCAATATCTTTAATATCAAGTCTAACACCGGTCTTTGATCGTTTGGCGTCATTGAAGTGCTTGAAGTGATGTTCTGTCAGGGATAGTTTATTTGGACCTTGCAACGCTGCTGATTTTAGCGACATTTTTATTCCAGAATTCATTTTTAATGCTGATTGTAGTTTTTCAATCTGACCAGGAGTCAGAGTAACATTAACTTGATGATATGACATATAATGTTATGAATATTATGGGTGATTTAATTACTGATCGTGCTCTCGGGATCGCACAAGCGATCCAATTACATGTTTTCCACTGGGGCATCAATGTTTCATTCGTCCACCAACATCTTCAAGCTGCATTGTTTTGTCTGAGAGTATAACAGCGATTTCTCTGTAATTAGCAATAGCTTCTCTTGCCACAGGAGCTCAAAAGTGTATATTAAAGACAGACTGACTAAATAAATCCATATGTTCCAGCGCAAAATAATAGATCGGATACAACATTGTAAATTCTAGTTGTGATATTCGTAGACCAGAATCAACATTTTGATCACGTCCCATGAATGTCATCAAACGATGATATATGCACGTGCAACATGATCATTTTTAAAATCCAATAACACTTCCTCAATTGGTTCTTGATGTCCATTTATTCTAAGTGAAACTTCAGCAACACCAAGTTTGTCAAATATCATTGTGCTATTTAATTGTTAGTTTACTCTAGCAGTATCTTGGAAAGCAATGAAGATATGTCGCGGTGCAAAGACACCTTGCTGTGATGCTATCTGCCATGTGAACAAATCATTAGTGGTACTTTGAACACTATATGTGGTAATCGTCAACCATAACAATGATTTACCACCTGAATCCATAAAGGAGAGCAGCAGCTGTTCATCGGTCAGTGACGGTATCATTGTTGGCATCCACAAAGACAGTTTTGTCAGTATTACTTTACCTGCATCACCGACAGGGCGCCAGATTGAATTATCGTCTGTGTCCTTTCTTACAAGTACAACTGTATGTTGGCTCCAGAAATAACCTTTCTCACATTCCTACAGAACCTGAGGATGTGAGACAATGGAATTGCACATGAAAATCTTCGTCTTCATACCTTCAGCATTGATCGACGTACTGCGAATCCTAAGTTGAATTCTGGATTAGCACCATGAACCACCGGAGCCACAACTGCGTCAGCGTTGTCGGCGAGGTTTCTTGGTCGTCTTATATTATACTGTATGTTGTAGGGTGGTCAGTTGTATCCTTCACAAACATCATTGACAGACCTGCTCATCTTGAATAATCATCGGAATATCTTGCTAGACCCAATATCGTCGTGGCGACGTCGAAGTTTTCCAGGCATGATTCAATGTTTCTTCCGTCGATGCTATACTTGGCACTGTTGAAGAGCGCCATGATGCCATTATTAACAAAACCATCTCTAATATCAGCTCCATATTCAGTATCATCTGTTTTTAGGATTCACATTCTACTTCGGTAAATGCTTCAGCAGGTAAGAAATATCTTCCATCTTGTATCTTGAACTTGCAGCTCAATTCTTCAACGCTAATTTGGCTCTCGTGCATCATATGAATAATATTGATAATCACGTACCGATTCAGCCTTAAGGACTGGTGCGTCCATATCAAATTCTGGATCAGATACACGCTTGAACATTTTATTACACTGGTTATAGTATAACACGAAGACAACTTCCTGCTATTAGACTAGCAGTTATAAATTGTTTTCTTTTTCTGATTCTACCAGTGGCAGGGGTACAACAGCCAACTCTGCTAGTCTTTGATTTGCAGCTTAATTTATTATTTTACTAACATTTGCAGGGATAACTTAGGTGTTGAGCAATTTTACTGACGGAGGTTTTCGTCGTATTAATCGTGCTAGTCTTTCCCTGATTGCTGAGAATGCTTTGCTAGCAACATCACCAACAATACTAATTCCTTTATCACGAACAACGTCAATAGCTTTCATTCCGAGTTGCTTTGCAATTGGTATTGCTTTTGGGCTATCATTCTGAATAGACCCCGAACAACATCACCGAGCCCATCTCCGTAGATCGCTTTATATGTTGGTAATCCTGAATTTATCACCCTGACCATTGCAGGTCTACGCTGAGCATTATGTATGATCATATTATTTTCTTGTCACTGATCTAATTGCATCAATCACTACGGTAATCATCAAAGATTTCATCAATGAGGGACCGATAAACATCAATGTCCATGATAATCTCTGACAAATAGCATTAGCTTAAATAATGGTTTCTGGGGAATTATTACGGGCTCTTCTTTCGCCAATCACAATTTCTAGTCTATCAACATCAGGAAGGACGTTATTGGGACAAAGCTTATCAAGGCCACTTCCTTGAGTGGCAATACCGCTTAAAGTGGCACTAGGGACAGGACTTGTATCATACCATTCTTCTTTTTCTATTTATATTGGACGTTTCATTGTATCTCCTCTTGCTTTTGCTTTTCCCTTACTTGTTGTTAAGGTTGATTTCCTTGCTTGTTTAGCTTTTTCAAGTTGCAACTTCGTTTCTTCTTCTTTTCGTTTCCTTTCCTCTTGGGATTTTTACTTTTCAACTTAATTTCTTCTTCTGTTCGTTTTTTTTTTGTTTACCTTTTTTAAGTTGCAAATGTATTTCTTCTTCTCTTAGTTTCCATTCTTGTTTTAATTGTTCAATATACTCAACTACTACCTGGTTAAAATTGTTAAACTGATTAACATCTTCCTCAGATCTGTTCTGCGTAGAATCAGTAGCAACGTGATATACATCCCTAACCCAATCGGCAGATTTCAGAGTTTTAAAATATTCGGGATTTACATACTTCTCTCTTTCATTACTTTAAAACGCGTCAATATTAATTAATTGGCATGGGGTCTTGATGGAGGCAAAACCTTCCGGAGTAAATTTATTTTTAATGTAGTTCTAATTTTTGGGAGAGGTTGTGGCTCATTTTCAGGTTGTGGCTCATCTGCAAGTAATGTTTCAAGAGCTTTTTGTGTTGCTTCAGTTGCTGTAACAATTTTCTTGGTTGGTTCGACATTTGGTTTAAATAACCGTTCTGCACCTTCTGTAAATTCCACCTGAGACCCCTGATGCTGTTGTAGTTGTTGCTTGACAGAATCACTGATGGGAAAATATTTCTTAATTGCCTCTAGTGGCTGTCAAGCTAGTTTAGCTGTGCGAGATTTCATGGTTAGCATAGGATCGCTCATTATTATTAATATAATTATGATTTAATTACACCACCCAATCGCGCCGATACAGCAGCTGAACAAAGTGTTTTGGTCGTGCTGTTTGTAATGCATTGGCTGTGGTGAACTTGGGTCCGATTCTCAGTAAATTACCATTTAATACTTCCGTCATATGTTTGATAATATTTTTTTCTCCATATTTAAAAGGTGACTTTATAATGCACACTCCTCCTTTATGATCCAGGAAAGCACATTCTCCTTCGTATCTCATACATTTTAAAGCACTCTCTCTCCATATATACATATATATATATATATATATATATATATATATATATATATATATATATATATATATATATATATATATATATATATATATATATAAGAAAAATAAGAAGAAGAAGAATAAAACTAAAATGTTTTAAGCAGTATATGCAACCACGATGCTTAAGTATTGCTGACAACTTTAAAATATACGTTCAAAATTAATGAAAACCGTCTTACTGAAACATGTTCTAAATACTCAAAGATGTAGATATTGTCTTTGCTATTAAATTGAAAATCTGCTTCATAGTTTACTATTTCAACTTTATGAAAATACAAAAACCGTAGACGACGAAATATTCTTGTATATTGGTTCGTAATCCTTTCGGACTAGGTTGGTCTGTTTTCTTAATAAAGGGATCGGTCTATCAGTCTATTCAGATTTACACTGATTTCTGAGACATCGTTCTAAGGATAACTAGTAAGACATAAGAAAGTGATGGTTTTTTTTTTAAATTACTGGGCGATTTTGCTGGTTTATTTTGGTCATGAAACCAAACATAATTTTATATCGGATGCAAATCTCTGAATATAGTATAACTTAATAAGGCCTGAAAATAATTATAAGGATTTATCACATAGTTATATTTCCTTGGTACATGCTTTTTCCAGTATTGTGTTTGAAAATACGTTATACCAACAATTAAAATGTTTTCTTTCAAATATCGCCAACGTTTACAATGACTCTGAAAGGTACCAAATAACAAATAAATAATAATTTAACACGGATTCGTTTTCTACAACAATGACGGATTCTAATATTGGATCAATCCCTATTTTATAACAGAAGATATTAGTCCCAAGAGGAAAATAATAAAATGGAAAAGAAAAAAAATGACGTTCGCAATATTTCTGACTTTTCCGCGTGGGATAAAAGTTCTTAAGTGTAATGCAATGAATGTGCAGGAAATAAGAGCCCTCTCACTCGGGTTAGGAACAATACTATATTTTCGAGTCTTTCACAAACCAAGTTTAAAAAATGCCATCAATAAATAGGATACAAGCTTGTGTTAGTCATGTAATTCAAGTCATTCGGAATGTCCATAAATCTGTTGCATTTGAATGATCTTTTTTATTGTTCCATTGAGGGAAAGGCCTGAGGCGTTACGAATGGTGGTTCATTAAATTAAAATTATTGACCATACATGTATGTCAAAACAATGGCTGATAACTTTACTAACAAATATCTTCTCCAGTTGATAAATATGCTAGCAAATGTGTTCTCCATTTGCAGAAGACGGAATCTGAAACCTTGTTCAGGAGTACACTTTGGGGCTCCACATGCACAAACGTCGACTGTATAATGGAGGATGTGCTACTTCCAGACATGCGCAATGGGGACTGGATGCATTTCCCTAATATGGGAGCTTACTCTGTGACTCTGTCAACAAATTTCAACGGGATGTTGAAGCCATTAGTGTATTTTTTCTGCCGAAAAGACGTATGGAGATCCCTGAAGTCAGACGCAACTAATTAAGACATCAAATTTATTCAAAGAATTTTTTTGTTTCGTGGCTGTGACTATATATATATATATATATATATATATATAT
>JAECUM010017436.1:0-70709 GCA_016617855.1 Megalonaias nervosa | reverse complement strand
TCGTTTGCATATATATATATATATATATATATATATATATATATATATATATATATATATATATATACATATGCTGAATAAAACATTTCGAGCCTGTGAATGATATAGAAGAGCAGGATATTTATCGAATTCAAGGGTTATATAAATCTATCGATGAAAACCATGAACAAGTGTCTGAAACGTAACTAAATTTTATAATAATATCGTCATCAGCATAATTACTTTAAACTAACATTTCCATTATTTCGGTTTTAAGTTAAATTTAATATAGGTAGCATGATTTACGTATCTTAAGTACCTTTTATCAATGACATTATATTCTTTTGAATCTTAGAACTGCTATTCACATTTTGCACCAACTTGCATTATGATTCCCAATTACTGTGCGTTTACATAATGTATGTGAAATTCGACTATTATTGAGAGTCATTCTTGAATGCGGGCTCAAAATATTCAAGGCATTAATGTTGCCTTACTTTTTCTGTCTCGTGCAAATTATATGTCGTACTTAAGTCAAACTCTTTTTGTTTCTTATGCTACAAATAGTAGGGAATTGTTACCGTTGTGTCCTGATACGCTAGGGAAATACTACTTGACATGTATGCCTTTTAATAGATCTTTGTAGGAAAACAATTTTCAGGATAAGTGGAAACTTGAGCACATTTGTCCTATTCCTGAAAGGACGATTTACACGAGGATGCTAATTATAGATCAACCTCTCCACTAACATTTTTTAAAAGATATATTTTTAAGCAAGGATATAATTATTTTCATAAAACTGTCTTTACATCAGTCAGGATTCCTTCCTGATCGCTTTACCGTTTTTCAACCTTTTGAAATTTATCATAGTATATGCAAGTCACTGTAACAATCTCAAAATTCTTGTATTGCATTTTGTGATATATCGAAAGCTTTTGATCAGGTCTGTCACAGATGCACGTTATTTCATTTGAACGGTTACGGTGTTTCAGGTAATCTGATAAAATGATTTGAAAATTAACTAAGTAATAGAAAAATGGTTCTATTGCACCATATACGCAATCACGAAAAACGATTATAAATGTTGGTGCGCACAAGGAAACGTACTTGGGCCTCCCCTATTTATAACTTGTATAAAAGATATTGTCATTTGTATATGCTCTCTAACCCGTCTCCTTTGCAGATGAGCCATCTCTGCATTAATTCCCCGTATTGTGCTGAAATAAAGCTGATTAATGATGCTTCATAAATGGCCCAAGCAAGGGTTCATAAAGTTTAATCACGAGTAAAACAACAGAGGCTATGTTTATCAAGAGCAAGAACGTAACGAATATTCCTGAAACTGTTTTTGAAAATACTGATCTTAAGTGTGTGAATTCTTGTCGCGATCTTTGATTACTGTTTGCATCCAGTATCAAATGGACTTGTCACATTGATAGCTTTTATAGAAACAGCATCACCTCGAATAGCCAATCTTTGGACACTAAAACACAAACTATGCAGGCAATCTGTATCAAAACTTTGTAATTTTTAGATCGGGCCTATCTTGGAATATGCGAGTGTGTCTGGAATAGATGTTCGTTGATTGATTCAGAAAAATATGGAACTACAGCTTGAAGCGGCAAGAACAGTTACATGACTTCCAAAATTCAATAGTAGGCAATCTCTCTATTTTGAAACAGGGTGGGAAAGTTTGCATTCTGGACAAAAGAGACAAAACTTATTAATACTCTATAATATTAAAACGAGACAATGTCTGGACCATCCCATTAAACTGCTCCTTCCCTCTGTGTCCTAACAAATAAATTATAACCTGCGACGTTCAGATAATATAATGTTTTGCAATTTCGGACTAAAGTCTACCAAATCATCTTTTTATACCCTCAACGGTAGCCTTGTGTAATACTCTTGAACAGGATACGCAGTGTATCATATCTTACAGTGCTTTGGAGAAATGTTTATGTCCGAATATCGTATCTAGTAAAATGATTAGTTTTAGTCATCGATCCCTTTATATTATTCATATTAGTTTACGACATAATGTAAGCTCATTAAAAGCTGATTTTTTTTTACCGTGTTCAACTTGGTGACACCCCTTTTTGTTCCAGCGGTGGGATTGAAACCACCACCCATTTCCTCATGTTGTGTCCCAAGCATAGTCATCAACGAACTGAATTGATGGGTTAATCCCTCTCGGTGCCTTATGCAGCTTTTAGGTTAGATTTTACTGCTTTGGAGAAAGGGTAATGCAAATAAAAAATGATACCGGTTGATTTCAAAAACTTACTCAACTAGCGAATGTTGTTATTGTTCCTCTCTCTCTCTCTCTCTCTCCCTCCCTCTCTCTCTCTCTCTCTCTCTCTCTCTCTCTCTCTCTCTCTCTCTCTCTCTCTCTCTCATCATTTTTCATTATTAGTCACCGCTGTCATGCTGAAATATGTTGCAGTACTTGTATTATGAAGGGAGACCGCTAATTTAAGTTGGTAGATTTCGTGCCGAATCCCACTGTATTATATTGTCATAATACAATGTTTAAACTATTCATTTGCAGCCATTCCCAATTTAATCTTGAATCTGCTTTTAGACTTAAACGACGCTTCTGTGTGAAAGCCTAAGCAATAAGAGAGTCCGCGAACTGAACAAGCCACAATTAATAATGAATAGTCAATTAAGTAAATATATAAATCCATTCAACTAAAACAAAATATAAATTAAACACATTTAAAAACAATATTTTGGCTGTGTATATACTCCTCTATTCTTCATTCTATCGAAGGTATATTAATTACCATTTTTTATAATAAATTCGATGATGTAAATGGTGGAAAGATCAATATATAACTGCTATCGTGACAGAGATAAATCTGAATTTGGAATGACAGATAAAATCACTGCCTTATTCTAGCCATGGGATTTAAAAGAATGCATTATTTATCATGAAATAGAGGAGACTTAATGTGTTTTGGTTTCGTTGCTATATCATTGTAAATCGCAACTGCCATATCCTTTGACTTTATGTTGAAGAGCACTTTATACTGAAAACAAAAAGCGTGTCTGAGATTTCCGTCATACTTTCACATTTTTATTTCTTATTTCTTTAATTATTGGACTATATACAAGCTTAACTTTTCGTGCAGTTAATGTGCCAATAAAATGGATTGCTTTGCATATGCTGGAGAAAAGAAACTTTTGTTACATATTGTGTACAGAAAAGCATCTGTGCAATAAATTATCCAGTCGAAAAGAATTTAGAAGGAATATTTAGAGCGATTATTGTAATAAGTAAAATACTTATTTGAACGAGTGTATGTGTATATATGTGTGTGTGTGATTTGACTTTTAACATTGCTTTAACAATTTTTCAGTCATATCGCTACAATGTCTGTAGTGTGTCAGCTTATAGTGATGTCTAGCACTGGTGCATCATGCCACAGACATGCAGCATCATGTCCCCCCAGTCACATTATCCTGACGAAAGGCCGAACAGTCCTAACACTAATCTCTTAGTGCTGAGCACCAAGCGAGGCAGCTGTTAGTATAATTTTTATAAGTCTTTGGTAAGATTCGGCCGGGGTTAGAACCCGCGACCTCCTGCATCCGACTCGGACGCTCTGACTACTAGGCTACCGGAGCGGTAATTATTTTGACGAGTTTGGAATGTAGGTATATTATGCAAAGAAAAACCAGCAGTCGAAATGACGTATTTATTTTAAAAAATGTTCATATATCAGTCAAGGGGACCTTAGATCTGCCGATTTAATTTTATCGTATCCACATCTTAAAGTGAAACATGTCATAGGTTGACTTAACATTGGTTCTATTTCAGAAACAATTAAAATCTGAATGCAGGGTAAACAAATATCACATAGCGACCTCTGTAAGCTTCTTGTCAAACCTACAAAGGACGTATCCTGTAAATCATGCTAGAAACATCGCGTTTCTTAACTCGAAGGCATGAAAAAGAATGGGTAGATTTTATCGAGTTACGATATAATTTATACAAGCTCATCTCTAACAAATATGTATTCATATTTGAGTATTTATCAGAATATTCAATGCGAATCATAATGCACAACTTTAATATCTGTTTTTGGTCTGGACATATATTATTCAACTTGTTTTACCATATTACGTAAGAACGTAAACTATTCTTGATTTAGCATTGATACTGGACATTAGCAAGATATAGCAATTATTATGTATATATGGATGTAGGTAGGTAGTTACGTAAGTGTGACAATATGTATTACCCTAGTTGTTACTGCTGCACAGGAAACCAGTGTGTATTACGCTGTTTAATGTGGTTCAGGGTGACTGAGTGGTCTAAAGCGTTCGCCTTTGCCGATCTCTGCCAGATCACCTTTGTCCGCGTGGGTTGAGTTTCGGTCACGGCCAATGTTGGCATGTGAAAAAGCTTGCTTGTAGCTTCCCATGGGTCTTTATTCTTAACGTGGTTTTCCTTCCTGGGTTATTCCTCCACCAGTTATACTGGCCGCCACGTATAGCCTATCCCGCCTACTACAGCTGGAAATCATGCCATCGTGAATACGCTGCTTGTTACAGCTGAACATACATTTACGAGTTCAACGTTGTTTTTTCTGAGTTTATCGTGGTATAAACTGTCAGTTGCCGATTCACACAGCAAAGGGCGTTATGTAAGCTGTGTGAGTCGGCAAATGACAGTTTATACCACGATAAACTCATAAAAAAACAACGTTAAACTCTTATAATTGAAATTTCAATTGTTCGTTATGTTATTTTGTTTGCATCATTAAAAAAATCTTCATTGAGCGTAATAACACAGGTTTGAGGCTTCTGTTAGGTAGCTATTTATAGCACTTGGGATTGTCCTGCTTGATCGTAATAAGGTCATCATAATACCAGTCCTTCAGCCAATGGAAGCCAACGTAAGGATTTGAACCATGCTACCATGATTTTTATATTTTACCTTAATGGACATGTGTATTCAAAGTGGAAGCTCAATATTTAAAATCACGATGTGATGGCTATAAGAATTTGTGCGTTCATAGACTGAAAGTGATTTAGCAGATTCATCACTGTTCGGACACGCGAGAGATCTAATTTCGTTCTTCAAAACCTATTTTCGTGTTTATAAACAGGCTGGACTAATACATGTAGGTGTATGAGGTTAGGTCATAGAAGATGTGAGATCAGACACACACATACACTCACAGTTCTAAATTAACTGAGTATTTATTTTATCCCTATAGTTATTCCATGATTTGTTTTAGTGACAATGGTTCATAACCTGATCCCTCTCATCAAATTTGTGACATCAGAGTAGAAAATAAACAGACAGACAAACAAAGGGACATATGCAAACAGAGGCAGATGATGGTGTAGAATGTTGTTGGTGTAAGTTAAGAATTTCACACAGAGGTTCAAAATAGCAACACAACGTAATTTTGTGAAATTTGTGTTTATTGTTTGCACACTTTTCTAAATATAGTGCAATAATAATTATAATACAGCAATGTAATATCACTATAAAAATAAAAAATTGTATGACATATTCATGTATTTACTACTTTAATATTTGTACTGGTATCTAACTATTTGTAATGCATTTTCTTAATTTGTCTATAATTATTCATTGGAAATTGCCATATAATAAAAACCAGGAGTGATACATAATGTTTTGTAAATTATTATTCTAACCTGGATAGTTGACATGGGCCACTTAACTTGAAAATCATGTATTTCCTTAACTTGTTTGCACTTACTTTTTTGTTGGAATTAAACTGGAAGGTGCAGTTATTGACATGACAGGTGGATTGTGTAATGAAACCTGTCATAGAGTTCATTGTATTATGTGATTGTGCTTGCAGGGGATTTTGAGCAGATTCAGTAACATTTTCTTGAGTAGTACTGTTTGGGTTTATAGGGGTCATTTGAACATTTTCTTGAGTAGTACTGTTTGGGTTTGTAGGGGTCATTTGAACATTTTCTTGAGTAGTACTGTTTGGGTTTGTAGGGGTCATTTGAACATTTACTTTAGTACCGCTTTAGTTTGTTGGGGTCATTTGAACATTTTCTTGAGTAGTACTGCTTGGGTTTGTAGGGGTCATTTGAACATTTTCTTGAGTAGTACTGCTTGGGTTTGTAGGGGTCATTTGAACATTTTCTTGAGTAGTACTGCTTGGGTTTGTAGGGGTCATTTGAACATTTTCTTGAGTAGTACCGCTTGAGTTTGTTGGGATCATTTGAACATTTTCTTGAGTAGTACCGCTTGAGTTTGTTTGGGTCGTTTGAACGTTTTTTTGAGTAGTACTGCTTGAGTTTGTTGGGGTCATTTGAACATTTACAGTTGCATGAGATAGTTACAGTGCAGAAGAGTCTTGAGCAGTCAATGCTATATTTAAACATACATTGGAAAGAATGTTACTCATTTGTTGTTTATGTTGAGTGCGGGGCCTTGTGTTTGGTTTCAGTGATTGTTCATTGGAGTGGTCAGACGGAGGCATAATGTGCCTAGCATTAAGGTTGGCATCTGTCATTGCATTCAAAGCTGTGGCATGAAGAGAGTGGGCAGTATATCTTGCAGATATATGGGCATGTTTGCATATGTCAGGCATAAAACTGCTAAATTGTCTCTGTCGAACACATCTTGTGGTGTACCATATTTGACACAATTGGGGATTTTCTAAAAGCATTTTTATCCATGTGACAAAACAGTGATTCAGCGTTTGGATTAATGCGTGTGAAGTAGTATTTACTGACCTGACTTGGCTGTTTTGACTACTTGTTGCATACATTCGCTTGTCAGAATTTTCCTCCTTAGCATTTAAGTTCCCTGATGATTTTTTGCATAGTTTTGATGGGTCAAAATGACATATTCAACCCCTATTTCATCAAACCTGATTTCTAGACTTGTACGTGTTAATTGGCTGTGGAATTCTAATCCAGGTGTAACAATTGTGGATGGAGAAGTAAAACCAAATCCTGTATCTGAGTGTGACAGGATTATCTTGCATCAGGTACTGATTGGTTGCATACATGTCTGACTGAGGAATAATTGGATTATCTTGAGTCGATCCTGATAAGACATTCTTGGTGTTCAACTTTTCCATTTAACATGTCATTTGCTTTCTTAAACTCAAGGTCTGTAACAATATTGACTGAACGAACACATTCAACCTGAATGTTGCGATTAATAGCAGCCCTGACAATTTTTTAAAATGTTTTTATGGTATTCCTCAGCTTTGGCTTCAGGTAGCATCCTATTTCGTGTTGCGGTGACCTTGGGGCTGCTTCGACATAAAATATGGCTTGCATTTGGGTAAATGTGCTCAGCTGAGTTCAGATCTACCTCTATATTCTTCTCCTTGCACCATGCTGAAATCACGTTTTTCAGCTTGGTAGTAACTATTTTTTAACATCTGAAATATTTATATCTTTTGAAAGAATCATTCATGCATATCCCCTTTCCATAAAATGTATTTTAACAGATTTGTTACATTTTTAAGCTGTCACGAAAATTGAAGATATACTATATTTTATTCACTACAGAGCAAGTTAAGTCTCATTTTTATATAAAATGGCAATAATGATTTAATTTATTTTTTCTTTTAGCATACAAATAAACAACATTTTGCCTTTTCATAATTTACAGTTTAAGAAAATGATAAATAAGAGCAAATTAAGTATCAAACAATATTACTTAAGCTTACAATAATGCACAGTCCAGTATATTGTTTATTGGTATTATTATAGTTAATTTATTATGATTATTGAATGAACGGATAAATCTACCTGTTAAAGTGTTGTAGCCCCAGTGAGTGTTTTTCTTGGTAGATTTTGTTTTTGAGATATGTTTAAGAGATCTTCTTCATTAAGTGATTTGAAGCGTTTTGGTTTGTGCTCATCCTGATGATCAGCTGGGAACTGGACTGGTGTTGGTTCATTCAAACTAAATGAGAACTCAGTTTGTAATACTTCTTCCACTTCAAAAGACTCGTCAGATATGGATGGGTCAAAATTTGCAATATCTTCGTGCATGAAATATATCTGATAATGCAAAGTTAGCGAAAAATTTCCAAATTCTGACATTTCAGTTTCAGCGTTGGATAGCTATTATACCGTATACCGGTGACCTTGACCTAGCGTACTTCAAACATTTTTATCCATATTTTTCACAAATTTCAACAAAGCAAGAATGATTTTATTCATAAAAGAATGAGAATATCTGTTGCTTTAGTCTTATAGATTCAATTTATTCAATTATTTTTTTTTTAAATTGTAAGAATGATCTTGCCCTTTAATGCTTACTTCGTGTCTGCCTTCACTGGCAGTGTTTATCTTCTGCTGCACATGTGACTCTATTTATAGAAGTGGGTATTCTTAGAAAAGAAGTTCTCCTCACCGTTCATTCATAAATAAACGCAATTCATTTTGATCACGTGGTAACATTCTGACCAATGGAAATATTACCTTCCTTTACCAGCTGCTGCCATTGCAATTATTGTTTAGCATGTCCCTTATTACCAGTGCGCATATAGCCAGTGCGTATTACGCTGCTTGTAACTGCTTGATATAAAGCATGTCTCTATTGCGTCACTTGTTACGGGTGATATGGAAAACCAGAAGTGGCTGAGATCTGCACATAAATTAATGCATTTAATAAAAAGATTGAGAGTTTAAGTTGTAAGATGTGTTATGTATATTTACATTATCTGTATTATTTTCATTGCTATAGTTTGTAAGGGTTATTTCGGATGATGCCCTGCTTGAAGTAACCACGACGAGAATGGACATGCCCACATTGCGCATGTGTGTGGGGGGGGGGAGGAAGTTAAACTTGGAGGTTGAACCTATGCATGCCTTCTTGGGTATCTGAGCGTAGCCAATAGCCTGACAAGCAACCATAACACCACTGTAGTCCATATTAACGAGGTGCTTGCTGTTTGCAGAAATCGTTCGAACTTGCACTATTGCGGTTGAATACTTGTTAAGATTTGGCTAAACTTACCGCTAGCAAGACACAATAAAAATATTGTTTAAGTTGATGCCCAGGTCAGTCGTTGTAGTTCGTCCTAATCAACACGTATTCGCTTTGGGCTTTGTAGAGCCGTTCAGACAGTAGCACCAGACTTGCAGACATTCTTGTCCTTTGTCCGTGTTAAACTGTCGAGATGACGGAGCCGCCGAGTTTAACTTGCCCAATGTCAGCTTGCCAAGCCTGTTACCTTGATCGTGCTTATAACTTTCTTGGCTTACATGATCGTCGTTTTTTCCAAAAATTTAAAATCAGTTGTCTTTTTCACCCTTTCATTAGGTATTTTGATTTACTCCTCAGCACTGCTTAACCGGCGAGAACCTTCTCGTTTCTTTTCTGACTTTTTTTTTCGGGGGGGGGGGCACTTTAATGCGCTCAGTCATTGTTACCCTCGTTACCGCAGCAGCATCTGCTTGCGCCTTCACCATTAAGACCTTCGTCTCGACATTAGAGACTAGAGAAGCATCGTCAGCAATCTGTCCTCTCGCATTATGTGGATTAATTTACTTTACTTTCTGCCGACTGGTTATTGTTTCAAAGACTTTGATGTCCAAATCGGCAGAACGTAATTGTGAGTAGTGCAGCGAGAAATAGCACTAAGGGCATAATACGGCAAGGTGGAACTCCCAGCAGTGTGTTTCCAACAAAGGGATCTTCCTTAGATCACTTACTAGTTGCGTCTGGTTTTCTGCGGGTATGGGCATCACCTGTGAAGTGACCTGTGAGTATACGTGAACTGCACCATCTTCAGCGTCTTGGTCGCCGAGGTTTTAAGACGGACTTTACAGGGCCATAGATCTTTCGATTTCATCCTCGCTCATTTCATTTGTCGGAGTGGGATACTCTGCTTCCTCAAGCGCTGATTGGTATTACCGTCGAGCATTAGTAAAGCTTATTCCATCGGAGGATGCTAAAGCTGCTATCTCTTCTGAGCCTGTTCAACCACAGTTAACGCTAAAACGGGTCCGTGACCATAGGTTTTTGAGTTATTCCTCCAAAGGTAGTCAGTATGGTATTTTGTCGCAGTTCATTTCATTCCCTGCAACATATAGTTGCGCGAGCAGGTGTTGTGTTACGATTATCTCTACCCAGCATTTAATATGCTCACCATTACAAGGACCGCATTAGATAACCAGGAATGTTACTACAGGTATTGATCAAAATATTCGTAATTTCTTTATCTAAATAAAGGCATTATTGTTTTCTTATGAAATATACAAAAATCACTGATATGATGAAAGCTCTTTCAAGATAACACTTAGATTTATAAACCTTTTAAGAAAAAGCTTCCAAGCATTAACAAAATTTTTTTGGAAGTTATTTATTCTTTCAGATATGTTAATTACAGTACTGTCGGACATTATATAAATTGTTTTGGTCTTATTTCCCTTTCCTACGCCTTTGCTTTGATTTTACCATTCTTCGTTAGAAGGAATATGACATAACTACTTTGCTGGCTGTCTCCATATTGGGATAGTCAACATTTACTCGGCGTTTCTGAAGAATCAGTCCCACATTTATGATTATTTTTTTCTCTGCAAATATCCGTATACCGTTCACTTGTAATATATATTCATTGTGCTGAAAGTTAACTCTCGGCCGTCCGTATACAATTCTATCCTCCGTACAGTGTTAATTTCCTATACATAATACAGCATTACTTCAAAAACTAAATACATGTAATTGGAACCTATCTTTGAGTTTTAGGCTTGCGTGTTAAAGGCAATTCCTCATTAGTGCACAATCGACTGCCCATTGCACTGAAGTATAATACACTTTCAAAGATATAGGGCATCTATGATTACCTACAGTTAAACGGAAAGCATAACCGTAGAGTTAATTTGTACGATTACTCCACTTAACATGACACGTAAACGATAAAATAAGGAGTTATATTTTAAACAAATTTACAGCTTGGTGATTCTGCGTTGCAAGATAATCATTGCACTATACGCTGTGATGAAAGCACGTCTAACACAATAAATACATGTTCACTATCTACAACTGCCATGATGATGCGGCCTTATGGCACTGTGTTGAAATTGGCTCCAAAAAGCGAAAAACATCCTTATTGAAAGTGAAATACTAACTGCATGGTTTTCCAATTGTGTTCACTTTTAAAGACAAATTTAAAGAGTTAATCATCATGGAAATTAAGAGTAAAACTTGTTTACACGTCTCCATATTGCCAACAGCAGTATTATTGTTTTTACATGAAAAAGGCAGAGAAGTTGATCATAAAACCTCCTCGGGCATCCCTTTTCCGCCAGTCTTATAGTTTACGGTGCGAAAACTGTTGCCATAGTGTTGGCAGCAAGCGTTGCCGGTGCATAATAATTAACAAGAGTGAAGTCGAGGTTTGTAAATCGCAAGCATAGCTGTAAACAAACCACATCGCTATGCTAAATTTGGGAGCATGGGTAAGTTAAGAGCTTTTGTGTCAAAGGCTTTCTCTATGCACACCTGAAAACGCTCCACCTCTTTACATTCCAAAATTGATTATAAAATCTACGTATTACATTATTGTATATGTTTAAAGCATTTAAGATTGTTAACAAGCAATACATGTTACCTCCGCTTGTACGATGGGCTGTTTACAATCAAACATTTCGACTGGATAAAAACTCACTTTTTGGAAGTGTAAGCAAAGGAATGCTTTGATACGTAAAATGCCAACGAACGGAAAATGTTCACGACACTTTTAATTTGGATCTAGCATGCTTCCGCGTGTTAACTCCCGAAAATCACAGAAATTCACTGTTTATTCCGTTCTGACTTGAACCGATTGCGGCGACGCCTCATGTTAACATTTTCTCGGAGTTGCTAACAATACATCGGTTTCAGGACGTACCCCTAACATGTAACATGTATTGCTTGTTAACAATCTTAAATGCTTTAAACATATACAATAATGTAATACATAGATTTTATAATCTATCTACTACCCCTCCCCCTTCAACCCCCCCCCCCAATAAAACTCAAACTGCAAAACAAGATTGATGTTAAGTAATATTCACAAACTGGTTTTTGTTGATTTTAATTCCTTTTCTTTAAAGCAAATGCAGTCAGAATTCTAGCCAAGAAATATAAAATAGCTGAAAATTATAAATGGAGCACACCTTGAGATAGTATAGTCTCTCAACATCATCCTGATGGACTGCTGGTCCCAGTCTGCATTAGTTCAAATTAAAAAAAAAAAAAAAAAAGTTCACATTGTTTTACATGTTTTTCAAGTGTTACATTAACATCTGAGGAACTGTGCCAGTGCTCTCCTTCAAACAGTCTTTTTCACTACACTTAGGCCGAATTGCATCTCTGCCATACTGACAACACATGTATATTTTAACTGACAACACATGTATATTTTAACTGACAACACATGTATATTTTAACTGAAATATATACATATTCTACACAAATCTTTTTTTCTTCAGTAGAAACCCGGTATTACCCCATACATGGAAAGTTTTAACTTGCACCCAATCGTTTCAGCTTCAAATTTAATACTTGTCACGGGTTATACACTGAACTGTACGTTTATGGAAACCAGTCTGTTCAGTACGTCACACCCTGCAAATTCCGAGTACATTCAAAACTTCCTGGTGGAGAAATGAACTCAAATTCTCAATTACAATGCAGTCTGCTCCGATTTCAGGGTCGAGCTTTCTTAAATTTTGTTACTGAATATGTATTATACAATAAGACAATATTTTATGGACGTGCAGACTTCACGTGCTTTTTATGTTGAGATTGCAACATTCGAGTTAAACAATCCATCTCTTCTGACAGACATATAAGTGTTTGTTACACTTCATGTATCTTGTTTTAAACTTCCTTTTTGAAATTCAGTTAATTCACTTGAATGATCTTAATTTGTTTCATCGATTTATTTACCCCATACTTTAGACGTGCCCTACTTTAATACTCAGATTGTATTGGTTAGAAATAAAATAAGAGACACCTTTACATTAGTACATCAAAGTCGTCTTTTATTCGAGTCTAGCTCGTAACGCTATGGCTGGCAGTACAGAGTCCATGCAGTTGATATGTCTGCGGTCTATACTCGACACTCTTCAGTCATTGATATGAAGGGTGTTATGTCGATTGTAACCTCGGATATTAAAGTTCAAAGATGTGTCCTCACTCAGACGAGAATTAGTTAACTGCCTCTCTTCATCTGCAGGATCAAATTTTGGCGAAAAATATAAAACAAAGAGAGGGTAAATTTTTACTGTTTGTAATTGAAGAAACAGAACAAAATGTATAATAATTCATTTACTGATTAGTATATGGAATTCTGTTCAACATTACCCCTTTTCTGATAATCTTTCTATAAAATCTATGTATTATTCAAATATCTGGTTAAACGCTAAAGACAAACACACGAAAACAATAGGAGTTAGAAATATATGCATTTCTTTTCTTCCATAGTGTGTGAAACCTAACTTACGATACCGTTTGTTCTTGACAGACTGCAAAACCCTTTCGGTCTAGAAGATATTACAAAATAAATCACATTGACCTGGCGATTTAATAATATTTATTTATTTATTTACTTATTTATTTATTTATTTATTGAGACTATACATTTGACAATAATCCAGTCTACCATGTAGGTAGGAACGTATTTACATATACACTAATGGGTATGACCACCTCACATAACTGAAAATATAATATCATGCCAAGTGCATTAGTATACCATAAAACTATTTAGATAAATGAAACTACACCCATAAAAACAGCACACACGCATAGTTTAGCACGCATTGTACAACACACGGCATAAAATATAGCCAGAAACATATAAATAAAACACATACTCTAATGAAGAAAATACGGACATTTATGAGGTGTGCATTGAATCGCTTGTTAGGGCTTGATTCAGATAAATTAAACAAACTGAAAACTGCAAAACTAGTTTTTAACTAGCCTAGGCGCCTTCGACTCTCAATTAAGTTTTATCAATGTCATACATAAATCAGACAATACAAACAACAAAGACAAAAAGACATTGAAATTAAAAAAGTTTGCATGACAATTTTTAATATAATTAAAACTAGTTCTGTTGACTTATAAAGGGAATATCGATTGCGCTTTCTGTTTTAATATAAAATGTTGAAACCGCAAAATATATCCCGGATATTTCATTGTGTCTATAAATGAGAATATTGACCAGAGTAAGAATAACACCAGCACGAACTACAAACGACAATAGTAATTGTAGGTGAAAGAGTAAGTAATGAACAAAACAAACGAATTATGTAAATCAAAATATTGGTGCCTCTGGACAGATCATGATTTTATTTGCATGTGGTTGTCATTTTAATTTGAAGTCCCTTTGGCTTATGCCACCTTGTTTCAGTGCTCCAGTGTCGTGTATCCCATACGATTCCTTTTCTTTCCTGTTTCGGAAATCCAGGTGGTGCTATGAGCCATTAAAGTCAGTGTTGCATCATTGAAAGTGTGACCAGGGGAAAAGACTTGTTCTACTGATGGACTTCCGCACAGCTTCTTTATCAGATCTTTCAAGATTGATCCTCTTTTGTAGCTTTTCGGTGTCACTTTGCCATACTAAAGGTTGCAGTTCTTACACGTGGTGAGATAAATTACACCATCTGTTTCGCACGTTCTGTTTGGACCATGTATATTCAATTTTCACTCACCTCTGTGCATAAAAATGTGCAGATTTCTATCATATGTTAACAGGTTTTGCACCTTTTATCAACATAGGGACAAAATTTTTCAGAATTGTCTTGGCTTGTGATTGGTGTCTGCTTCGCTCAGACTAGGATATCTGTGAACTTTCTTGGCTACTATCGGTTTATTCGAGATGGTTAATTTTAGTCTTTGACAAAATTCCACGATGGGTTAGTGTTTCTGGATGAGTTCACTTATTTAGGGTTACCCGGATGGTACGTCAGAATAAATGGCATCTGATCAAACATTTCCATTTCTCAATATTTTTGTAGGCCATTGCCGTTCGTTTGTTTAACCCAAAGTGCTGCCTCCGCTATCAGGTCTTTGCCGTAGACTCGGTACTTCAAATGTTCAGGGAACACCACAGACGTAATTTTGAAAGTTTCATCGTCGGAGCAAATTCTGCATATTCTCATTGCCTGGCTATATCAGATGTTTCGATTGCAATACTTCAAATGAGAGGTGGATGCTCATCAGTTAGTCTTGAGTAGATGGATGCTCATCAATTAGTCTTTAGTAGATGGATGCTCATCAATTAGTCTTGAGTAGATGTCTATGGAGTTTGTTTTCTAATAGTCTTACTGTTGTGTCCAGAAAAAAAAGACAAAAAAAAAAAAAAACGTGATTTGAGTTGGAGACGTCTGCGGTGAATCGACATATAATTACTACTAATTTGTTTGTTGGTCTTCCTGGTGTTATTTTTAACATGGACATTAATCTTATTTCAACAACAATGACATATTCAGGATATGTCATTTGCGATTACATTAAAAACCATATGACACTGGAAGTACATGTGCAGTTTCGATCAATTAAATCCCATTCGGGTTCTGTCCTATCATTGAAACTAGCATTTTCAGTAATCAGTAACTCAGCTTCTGTCAATGCTCTATAATTGTTGTACACAATGTACTGGAGAGTTGCCAGCGTATTACTTCCTCGGCTGTGATGACTACATTGTTGTTCTCTCTTGACTGATGGTAATTAGCGACCAAAGTGTCCTTGCGATTATTAGCAAACTGCGGCATGTCACTAACATTTGTGGGAAAAGTATTAAGCTCAAACACAATAAATACATTTAAACGCACATTCTCTGGGAATCTATCATGAAAGTTTGCATTTAAAAAAATCCATTTACACCGTATTGCTCAGGTTTGGAAGTCATTGCCACGTTACAAACACTTAATTGATATCTCTTTCAAGTGACTGCTGTTACAGGTGGCTGTAAAAAAAAAAATTCGTTGCAGAGGAGCCTAAATGGGGTATATCTCCAAAGTACACATATTTCCTCGATGACCTAAATCCATCAACATGTCGGTTCGTGGTAATGTATAGCAAATCTCTTGTCTGCAAACACTAGCTACACTTTACACCATTATTATGCTTACGCTTTGACATAGTGAGTTGTACTCTCAAGTGGTAAAACTAGATCTAATACTTATTACTGTCTCGTCAGGAAATAAAAAGTGCTCATTGGATTATAACCTTATTTTGAATGTATTGTAAATTATTCAAGGGAGTTCTGGACAACGCCATTTTGACAACATCGCGATTCTTTGCGGACTAGTACATTTCCGGTTCTGAAATTTATACGAAACATTCATCATTTTTGGTCTTTAATAGACATTTTTCAGTATTATTTGGGATTCAAGCCATAATAATATGTTTCTCTCACTATTTTCATTTATAATGTTGATAATTAAATTATTTATTAAGTTTTACAAAATTTCATGGTTTCTCCTCTTTTTATTGCTTAGCGTATGACTATAGAGTCGTAAAATATATATATATATATATATATATATATATATATATATATATATATATATATATATATATATATATATATATATATATATAAGCAGATTTAAATACCAACCAATGCTCATTCTTAGGAGCCATAGCCATTTGGAGTACTTGTATGCAAGATATGTAGCAAATATAACATTGACCATGGTAGTAATAATGATGTTAATGATATTTTTAATATAGCAACACCTTAAAAGACCACTACCTTGGAAGTTCACCTATCCCAAAGACAAAGGGGCAGGTAGCAACAGTGTTGAATAATTTAATGACTTCCCATGAGAGACTGTCAGTCCCAAGAGATCTCTTTCTATTGGTAGTTTGGAGGTTTGCAAGTTTTTATTGTAAGAAAAATAAAGTCGGTAAAATAATGAAAATAATAGTAAGAAGTGGATAAAGATGAACACACTGGCTCAACATCGCAAACCCCCGATGTTTATCACTGTATTGTTCAAACCAACTTTACTCCCAACTTGCTCACATCCATCCACAGTTAATGGCTCAGGGGTCACAATGCTAACGTCATAACACACATACGACATATTCTTCTGCTATGGCTGCACTATATGATGTTTGGTCAGGAAATATTTGAAAATGTCATTGTAATTGAATTTTTGTATATTTTACCTTGCACACTCTTCTAGGCACTCAGATGTTTGGATCCTTTACTAATATACCTCTCCTTGATAAGGTTACCATAGGGCAACGTAACCACAAAGTTATATGAATACCCACCCAGTGGTTCCGGAGGGGATGTAGTAACATACATGTTAGTATTGCAATATCCAATGTGATTTTTAAAAATGTATGTAGATAATTAAATTTATAACAAGAATTTGCAGTTAAGCAAGTTCATTCTTTTGATTTCCTCAGCTGATGATTGGATCGTATCACAAAGCCATTGTGAATGTATATTGCTCCTATACGTGCTTCCTTTTTGGAAATGTATGGGGGACATTATTAACATTAAAAGGTTGGTATTTTACCTTGATCTTTTTTATTGTTCCGTGAAGGCTGGTACAAAAGTAACAAAAGAAAAGAGTGAAATTAACAAGCTTTGTAAGTTTTAATAAAATAATTTATTTCCCTAGAAAACAAGGTAAAAATATGAAATAGGACTTACGGTTTGTGTGAATATAATCCAAAAATTAATCCTAGAATTGAAAAATATAAGTCCTATCACTAAACAGTTCTAATTGAATCCAGGTTCGAATCTCGATGAAGTTCCAATATGGAAGGCGATGACGTCAGATGAGGTCGTTGTACTGATGGCAACAGTTCCTCGTTGAATCACAATGTATAATATTCCAGAATTTTTATAAAGAAGAGCACTTGTGTGTTTTCCAGAGAACATAAATTATTAAATCCCAAAAAATAGATGAACTTTAAAACAAACTGGCATCAACATCAAAAACACCTTGAGCTGTAAAGGTGTAAAATACGACTGCCTAAATCTACTAGAAAACGTCTGTTTTAGCCCACGATTTTAGATCACATGATGGCTCACGTGACGGGGCTACGTGATCACTAATTTGAACAGCGCAGTAAAACAAATGCCATTTTACACGTAGGCCAAAATGCCCTAGTTAAGAATCAGATTCTCACGCTGAAAATAAATAAAAAAGAAAGGCTGTTTACAACTTAGCTAACACGTGGGCCGAACATGACCTTGATAATGACCAATCATTTTCGCTTAGTGTTTACAAACGCCTCAACCAAGCTGAGCTAAAAATAGTGATAAAGCAACCTTTTACGTTCTAATCAGATCAAAACAGAGAAGTGAATTTTCCGAAAAAAGATTCAAATCCAGTGAAAATTATCATTACAATAAAATGTAATGAAACAAAAGAAAAATAAAAAAGAATTTAAAACTAACACACAAGTAATTAAATTACATATACTTAACAATATCCAATACTTATCCTGTAGAAATGGTAAACTAGTGCTTGGTTATATAAACTTTGTGTCATACTGGTTATTGATATGGTGACCATACAATAGATGCAGATGCAGTAATGTATTACTTGCGGGTGTCTGTGCAAATAAGGCATTTGTTGCAGGCAAAACTATTTGTTGTTTTCTTCTCCAGGTAGTGATTATTGCTAAGAAGAATTCCAACTCCATCTGACTAAGAACTTGAGATGCATCCCACAAGTCCTTCAAGCAAGGTCCGAGACCCTGAATTGGCTTAGAGTTAGCTTGTCTTTGTATTATTTCAAGGTCGGACTCCATAACTTTATACAAATGGAGGTGGACAATATGCACCAGTTCATGTTGCAGAAACTACCTGGGGGATCAACAGTACAAATACCAAAATGTTCCAAGTGCAAGTCCATAGACGTGATTCAGAACAGAATACAAATGTCTGGGAGTTTCGTTCTCCCTACCCCTCTAGTGTTTGTGATGTCTGGTTGACGGAACCAATGACTCTTCACACCAAACCCATAGTCAAAGATATTTAATGGGATAACTGTGATGTGACTGCCTGGCCATTTATTCTCTAGGAATGTGCGAAGCTCTACATGCCTCGGAGTCAGCAATCAGAAAACACTAGACCAACCAAGTCCTACTCACCCTTATGGCTAATTGTACTTACTTCCATGAAAAACTGTCCCCAGCAGGCCTTGCACTGATACAAACGGTATATGGCTCTCCGTCTGACTTTTATCATCATCACTCTTTAGTCAGCCATTGAACTGAATTTGTGAATAGATTTTCATGAAACTTGAGGTTATGTGCATGTATGACACAAGAGAATCACAAGTTTTAATAACTTGCAAAACACATGGCAGAAAAAGCTAGATATAACAAAGGAAAATCACAAAAGTAAGTGGTCGGCATGATACAATACAGTAAAAGCCAAAGATAAAAATGAGGAATCATAAAATTGAATGGCCAGCCTAAGACAATGCAGCAATAGTCAGACATAACAATGAAAAAGTATACGATTAAATTGCAACTCTAATACAATACAGTGAAAGTCACGAAATAACAAATTAGAATCATAAGACTGAATGGTCAGCCAAATACAATAGTGTATTGTATTCAAGATCTTACATTTCTTTGGAGACCAAAGAGTATGCGGGCAATAATGTTATGACTGATAATTGTTATATTAGTGTTAAGAACTTTTAATGACCCTTTCTGAGATGACACAATGGGTATATTCATCCACATTCTTGTACATGGCCAGTAAAATATATACGCGAATAAAATAAGATAAGAGTAAAGATAGAATAAAATAAGAACAAAATATAGATAAAGTGAAATATGTCTTACTTGGTTTATATTTTTTGTATGAATGAAACTAACGATGCTTCATTAGTAGGAACAGTATGCAGACACGGAAGGGAGTTTTTATACCAGCGAAATGAAACGGAGCAACGAATGAAAAATGAAGTAGATCGAAATGCAGAATGAATGCAAATCAAATTCAGAATGAACAAAAACTAAACAATAAATGCAATTTTAAGAAAACAGAGAACTCGAAATACAAAACACAGAACGATGAATGATAAATGCAAACGAATTGCAAATGCATGCCATCAATGGATCTGATAATCTTTTGACTTGTATTTCGGGCTGCCCCTAAATTTCCATTATCACAAGCCGTTTTTGTTTATTTCCTGGGATCATATTATCTGTACTTATATTTTCCACTCTTTGCAAGTTGCACAATTGCACGTCACGTGATAATTACATCTATAAATTCTTCAACGGAATCAAATAAGAAATAAAATCTGCTCTTTGTTTATATATTTGCATTTATTACAGTTGTCATTAAGTTTTACTTATTGTAAATTCAAGTCTATTGCATTTTGTGCATTTTCTATTTTATGAAATCACACGTTTAATACGACTAATTCTGAAAGTAATCGTTCCTTCCATTTAATACTATTAAAATGTAGGTTCCGATTTTATTCCAGAAAAACAAGATTAAATGGAATAATGAACAAAAGTCACAAATGCAAAATTAGAAAACATTTGAAAGACCATAAGCAAACAATGACCCGAAAAATTTACATGAAATTCAGATAATATCAGTGGAATATAGAGAAAGTCAAATGAAATGCAAATAAACAAGGAAACGAAAAGCAAGCAAAGAGCTGATTTGGCAATATTATCCATTTCTGGATATGTATAAATATTTACACCGTATTACCAATTCTTTTAATTAGTTAATTTGGTAACTTTCGGGTGTCCACCATAAGAAACAGAGTAAATGAGGCTCTTAGAGGGTGACAGGAAATGTTTAATACAGGACATAATTCATTTGTTAGAGGACTCAGCCCATTTTATATCATTGAATGATGCAAACAGGCTGTGGATGAGATAAACAGGGCGTAGAACATGATCATAGCTGTGCTAAGTTTATAGCAATCCTTTATGGAAGTAAGGAAACTTAATTTTAATGTTGGCAAGTTCATTCGTCCACTGAAACAGCAGAAGGAAGGATATTGGTCTCCTGCTGTCCGTACGTAAGTCCGTATGTCCACCTTGTACTCATTTTAATACACTAGCACAAAACTATTTAAAACTCAGCCATAACATTTTGCACACAAAGTACGGCACTTATTAGATGACCAAGCTATTATGCATCTTGCACTTTTATGCTTTTTTGGACTTGGACATTTCTATAAAACTTTCTAAGTATGACTGAGCAAATAAGCTATTTGAGGTAGATTGACGAAATTTGGCAGTCATGTATATATTCAGATTAGGTAACCTTTTTAGAGTTTGAACCGTTATAAACAACTTTCAACTTGCTCGCACCATTATTAAATGATTTGGACTTGAACTATTGTGAAAAAATACTTGCAAGCAGGATCAAGCAAAATCATTTAAAGTGAGCAAATACAATTTAGTAGGCGTATTTGTATTTTTATGCAGATGACCGAAATTAGATTTCCAAACCATTATAACAATTTCAAAATTTTACCCATTTTTTTCGAACCATTTTAGACTTAGAAATTATTAATGAAAATCCTGTTAAAATGATTGAACAAACATAATTTATGGCAGATATGATATTTAGTAGGCATATTCTAAAAGCAATTTTGCAGAGTTTTCAAAATTTTATTTGACTTTGACCTTCTGGTTTTAAAGTCTTTCTACTAACAACATTACATCAACGTGTTCTTCTCACCAGTCTACTAACAACATTCCATCAACGTGTTCTTCTCACCAGTCTACTAACAAGATTACAGCAGTGTGTTCTTAAGAGTAATCTGTTAACAATATTATACAAACACTTATTCATGTGCTACGTAAATGAGATGATATTGATATTATTTTTCTGATGGTACTCTAAATTGTAGAATAGATCTTTCCAAAGATTCAATAACACACGAAAATAATACTTTAATGTATATATCTGCATTGGAATATATAAAGATTCATACGTTTGAAAACCAAGAAATTCATAAGATTCATTCGTTAACAATTTCAAAAACTTTAATTAGTTTGTGCCAAACTTACAATATACATATACTGACTGGCGGATTTAAATGGGGTAAAACCGAAACATGGCCATATCTTAACAATAGACGTAGCAAGAGTGATGTTGACTACATGATAGCTTCTTCCACTATGTTTGACATAATTTTGAATTTACTGTCTTGGAAAATGATGATCCCGATCACATTCCAGTTTGGTGTATCTTCCATAGCACAAAACTAGTTATAGACCTATCCATATATATGAGTGGCCTAGATGTAAATGGGGTCAATACAAAACAATTAAATTTACTGTCAATACCGAAATAGTGTTTCGGTGACCACTTCTTCATGATCAGTTTACAACTTTATTGAATGAGAGTGTTAATAATGTTGCCAAAAATTTAACCCATATTATCCAAGATGCGCCAAAACTAATTATTGTCAATGCAAATTCAATAGACAACTCCCATTGTGGGATCACGAACTTAAGCATCTGAAACCAACGAAATCTGATCCGATATTTAAAGGAGTTTAGAAAATGAAAATCTATTAGAACTCATACGCATTAGGAAAATGTAAATGAAACTTCAAAAGAGTTTATCGCATTAATGTGAATTCCTATAATACTTTTCACATGCTAAATTATTCTCGAACTCAGATGCAAATAGTATTTGACCAAATATAGGGAACGATATGAAAAGACATAGGGTTCATTCAGATAGTACTCCAGAAGTATGGTTCTCATCTTTTCGGAATTAATTAAATCGCAATCTTGGACTCAACATTGCGGATGATTTGCACATACTGAAAGGAAGAAATCTATCGCTACGAGGTTTAAAGGTCAAAAGATAAGCTGACTGCATCTAAAAGAGCGAAACTGTTTCTACTTGACAACTTACGCTTTAAGCATGAATCATCACCACAGTTTGTGGACAATCTTCATGTTGTGCAAGAAAGAACTTTCTTTAATACTAGTCCGTGAATCGATGAGTCTGCAAGAGAAACAGTTTTGATAATAATTCACTAGAATGAATTATTAGAATATTGCTTTACCGCAAAAACGGTAAACAGCTGACATTGCCACACGGGAGTTTGTAAGAAATCTGCTGTTTCAGTCTGTGATACATAGCCAGTGTGGTTGAGTATAAGATAACAAGAAAAGATGCATCTTTCCTTTGCAAATCGGCTATTTTACATCTCATGGGTGTAACACTTTATGAAATTCCTCGATTATTCACTCGATATAAGCATATAGTTTGTATATGCATTTTTGTTTAGGATCAAAACGTCATAGGTCATGCTTACTGTGCTTCAATGATTTATTTCGGCAAAATAGCTTCAGTTCTATATCATAAATGTTCACCAAACTTTGTGAGAGGCTTGCACTTATTGTACCGAATGCACCCATTGACTTAGGTTTTAAATGTCAAGGTTGTTATGGGTCAAAGAAAGAGGGACTTTGCAGAAGAACTTTAGTTTCAGAGTAAGGTCATTGACCAAACATTGCAGATGGTTTGAAAAACATTAATACAGAAGCATATAGATTCTGGGGTGTACAGGTCAGGGGACTATTAAACAATTGGTTTGGGTGTGTAATGTGCTATTCACGGCCCTCTTACTATAAATGTATCCATCCAGACATCAGCATACATACATACATACATACATACATACATACATCAACAAAAAGAAACTAGAAATTTCTGCCTTCCAAATATTTTAGTTAGATGTCGGTTTTGCTCCTGTCACTAGCTAATGATGAAGCTTGAAGGTAATTCAAGTGTTCCTCGCGTTCAATATAGTTTGATAATATAGTTGTTCAAACGTCCCCGAGAATCTTGCTGAATTTTTCTTCGGATAACAAATGACCTTTCTGCATCAGGAAAGTACTTCAGCTCTTATGATATGGTAGTCGATGGTTGTTGAAACATATTAGTTGTTTTGGGGATTTAGCTCTACATTCCTGTATGGTTTAGATGATGGGTGGTGTTGCTCGTACACTTCAGAATGACTATTATTAATATAGTGTTTGCGGTATGTACAAAGAATATAAAATTACCTATGCTGCTGTATAACACAGAGTGAAACTCAGTCAACACGGAGTTCTGAACAGAAATTGATTGGCTTTGTTCGTTTCATATATGGCTCAAACTTCCCTGTAATCCCAGCTTAGTTTCGATATTTTGCCTTAGGCATTTATCACACTTGTACACTTCTCCGACTACACAAATAATCATCTTTTACTTTTTATATATGTAATAAAAATCAGACTTCAAAGAAGCATTGCTGCTGATTACAACGATGTCAGTAATCTTTAATATACATAGCTTAAACATTCTCATGCAACTCAATGATCTGTAATAACTTTACCTCTTGAACACACTTGTCTTCGGCATACCAAACTGCAAACAAATTCAACAAATTTGTTTGTTACGTTTGGTGTACTTTACCTATGGAAATAAGCCTGATGGGGCCTTCCACAACTGTGCTCAAAGGATTCAACACGACACCACCCTGACTATTGCCTGCCAATTAAATAATCAGTAAAACGGTGTATGATTACATCCGGCTTTAGTTGTCAAAGTAAGAGTAACAAACTCTATTGCCCTGAGGATTGTACAGGGAAACTAATCAGGACTCCTTATATAGACCACATCCTACAGGCATGTATCGTTGTGGTAACGAAAGGTGTCCCTATATCTCTGAGTATTGTTCTGCTTCACTTTTTGTTGTTGCTAAGATTACTGCAAATCAAACAATGAAATATTTACAAGCGCGATTGTGTCGGATGGTTTCGGAGTTAGAAGTTGTGTTTTTGTGGTACAAATGCTATAGCAGGGATGATGAACACGGTTAAAATATAAATGAGTTTGGAGAAATTGCTGACACAAACTTTCCCAGGTTTAAAGTTCTCCATCTTTACCTTTCAACAAAGATGTCATTTCTCCCTCAATTTCTGACCTAGCTTGAGGCACGACAAGAAGGTCTTTGAATTGTGTGTAATTAAGCCAGTCTGTCATCCGTTGTGGCTAGAGTTACTTAATGTTTAAAAAAAACATACAAGGATTTTTCTCCACAACCACCTCAACAATATTTGACAGAAGCCATCACTGCATTAAACTCGTCTAAATTTAAAGAATATATTTAGTCCTGCCATCCAACATTGCTGCATCTAGTAAAAAGAGAGAACATTTCTTCGACCAAAATTGATCAGATATGTGAAAAAGAGCTCTATTTAAAGTCCTCACAGTTTACTCAAGTGATGCTTAATTTTAATAAATGTTGCTGAAGCTGAAAACAGAACACAGAAAAATTGTTCTTTCATACTTCTATTGTATTTCTATTTTATCGTTCAATAAACAGTCCATAATATTTAATAAAGTTTGAATGAATCATTAATATTGCCCATTTGTTTGGCCATGCATACGCTCTTTGAAACGTATCAGAAAATTATTACTCTCGGATCCAGTTGCAAAGACTTATCATTTAAATATTGTTTTGCACACATCGTCTCCTCAAAAAGTACTACACAGAATTTGATGAGATGTGAAGAACAAAGTCTTGCGTCAAAATGACTTTACTACGCAATTAAATATTGTTGTCTTCCCTCAAATTTTGGAAATTTCTTCAAATAGATATAGTGAAAGTATTTAATTCTGCTTCTTATAATCCAACAAAGTTCATCAGAAAGCTTACGTCTTCAAGGCCTTTGAAATGATGTACCTCCATCATTATGTTTTGCAGTGAATTGTTACTATCAGTAACAAAATATATTTTAAATTACTTCCATTGAAAACAGTATAAACCAAATTTTACAAAATTTGACAAATACATCAGTGCTTAACAACTGTATACAAATGATACAGACTTATCATTCAGTATGGTCATTGTTGCTAGCAGTAAGAACTCTGTAAAACAACTTACAATTGTGAAACAGATTAACCAAGCCATTAAATTAAACGGACCTCTAAATCACTTATTCTGACATGCTATTTAACAGTCACAACATCACAGAAGGGCATACAAATAATCCATATATACTTGGTCAACTGTTATTGTATTTGGCTATATAGGCAGTGCAGTCCATGCAAGTAGTATTAGGTCAATTTCAACAGTTTGTCTTAGGATTTATTTTCTTTCTTCTTTTGTTTGTTTTTAATTAATAATCAATACTTGGGTGTCTTTTTGCATGGTTATTATAAAAATCAGTTATCTCCAAACAAGTAGCTAATCTTTGCTCTGGAGGGAGTTTATCTTTCAAACCCTCTGGTATGCCGTCAACTATTTGTGAATAACAGTTTGTGTTTCTGATAATAAGGCCCTTTACATTTAGCTTTTCTGGCCTTTTAACTTTGAAAGGCAAATGAAGATATATTAAAGACCATAATGCAAATTCTAATCCCGAAAGGGAATAATTTGTCAGGGAGGTTACACCCCTTCATATTGTTTGTTAACTTCTATGTTGCATATAACCTTTACACTCAGATTCATTTCAATAGAAAATACTCATTAAATGTAATTGATTTAAAAATACTCATTAAATGTAATTGATTTAAAAATACTCATTAAATGTAATTGATTTAAAAATACTCATTAAATGTAATTGATCTAAAAATACTCATTAAATGTAATTGATTTAAAAATACTCATTAAATGTAATTGATTTAAAAATACTCATTAAATGTAATTGATTTAAAAATATGTTTTTCAAACTTCACCAGTCCTCTGGTAAGGGACAAAGAAAAAATAATCCTTAAATCTGATTAAGCTTACATTACTTTGGAGGAGTGTTTATATCTGCTTATTATTGTACAAACGCAACATTTTGATCAATATCTCAGACCTTATATTCATCCCTTTAATCTTGTTTGATGCAGTAATGTCTTATTCCTACAAGCTGTATACATTTTAGATACTTTTATTATTCCTTTGTGACTGCTATATTGAAATTGAAACAGATTAAAATATTTTGTTTTTAAAAGATCATGCCACATATAACACAAAATGTTTACTTCAGATCAGTAACGATTCTGTGGATGTCTTTGACACTGACAAATAGGTGAAGGCTTTGAGGGAGTGTGTAAATGACTGTAGACAAGAGCTGGGAGATCATAAGAAAGATACAACAGTATATGTAACAATGGAATCTTTGAAAGAGGAATTAAAATAACTCAACGTCCATTTCGAAAGCATTGACAGAGAAACCAAAGCCAAAGTTGAGGATATGAACGCATCATATCAACATATTGATTCGTCAGTGACCACATTGTCTACAACATTTTCCCCAGGCATAGAAGATGTGAAACAGTTGATAAACAGACTCGATAAAGAAATCCAGGAATTAAAGGCAAGCTCTTCTGCAGCAGCAAACCCAACAGAGCACGTCAAAACGATAAAGCGAAAGCATGATACTGATCAACGCCAAATTGAAAAGAAGTTAACGAAGCTCAATAGGGTGGCCCAAGAAGCAAAGGCAAGCACGTCTCGAGCAACAAAACGAGTATCAACCGAGAACATAGAATCAGGTATAAAATGTACATGCTATACATTATCTTCTACTAATGTATTGCTTTCAACCTTCCAGAACTCGTATAACCCAGTCCAATCTAATCATTACCTCGTTCAGTTAGTTTTCAAGACTCAGAAAGGAACATGGCCACTGTCTGAATCCTTATTCATAGCTAACCTAAGGAAAACCATCCTTTTTTCTTTAGTGTGCTATATTACTCATCAAAATGTAACTTTATTTCATATTTAAAAGTCTTTTTGGCATTTTAAATACCCTTTTGTATTGACTGAGTGTCTGTCGCCTCACTACTTGCGTTATTTGAGCCTAATATGTGTTTTGTTTTTTTTATTATTAAATTTAGGTTACGCCCTGCATCATTAAATCGTATTTATCTTCATTGTTCCTTTGTTGTGACAAGTAGTGTCTAACTTTGTTGGGCTCACATTTTTGGTCTTGTGTGGTTCTTTATCTTTCAGAGCTTCTGATGTAACATGGTCTCGGCAATTGTGGCACAGAAAGGCTCAATATAGCACTCATCATACCTGCTTAGCGTGCACTGGGCTTTCAGGCAAGGACGACCCTTACGTTTGCTGTCTTTGGTCTAATAAAATGTGGGACGTCATCACACATAAATGAGGAGGTGAAAGGGACAGCCTTCTTCATTATCGTCACTGGTGGACGACCCAATGCATTCACTGTAGGGATCTGGATCTCCTCCTGCATTGTGGAAGACCACTTCCCAGTATAATATCATCAGTTCTGGCGAGGCTTTGATCGATCCTTGGCCCCTTCCAAAGGGGAGGACAAACTCGTAAGAACGAGTCTCACCTCCCACTTATGCACGAGCAGCTCACTGTGAAGGCTGGTTTCCTGGTTACTAAGATTAGCGAATTACGCCTTCCTTAGAAAAAATAGCGGTGGTCGCATTCTGATAAATCTGGTTTGGGTTGATCCATCAGGTCCTCGTCGCCCGACCGGTCCATGATCGTTAACAAAGCATTTGGTACCGGTCACCAGTCACTGGCCATCCACTTGTCACTGTACCTCTAATACCGATCACCAGGTTTCGATTATCGATCAGGACCGATACCACCCTGTTACAAAGTTAATGCATAATCCCAATGGGATAGGGCGTTGGTTCGTACTCGCATTTATTAGGGATTGGATTTGCATTCCATCATGTTCCTTTTAAATACCTACTGGATGTAGGGGGCTCTCTTCTCAGGGCAGTAAGTCCTTCCCCCTATGACGTAATGGATGGTCATTCTGCATTTATTCCCCGTATTAAACTTTCAATTGATTTCCTTACAGAGTATAGAGGGTTGGCGCAGCTTGCCTTAAATTCTCCATGTTGGTGACGATTTGTCAAGTGACATACATCACCAAGCAAAAGGTTCCTCATCCGAATTTATAAATCTATCAATTTAAGTAATTGCAAACCGTTAAAGTCGGATAGCTACCGCTTGTTTAAAATATGTTGCAATGATTTATCAAAACGTATAAAAAATGAAAGCCGTCAACTCACGAACATGGCTTGGCAGGGACGTCAGACAATAGTCACACAATCATTTGACCAGTGAATATTATTGTCCGTTCTATATTCGAATTACACCACTATCCATTAAGTATTATTCTTGCTGCAGTCGTTCAAACAAGTAAGTGTCAAAGTGTACAATGGATAACGACACACATACACATAAAAGGTTTTACTCCTACAGAGAAGATTGACAGATTTAAGTCAGGTGTTAAACGAGCGCAATTAGCTGGAAATTTTGTTGTTCATGAGTTTACTGTCCAAGGATGGAAGAGGAAAGAAGTTAGACTATGAGATAGAGAGTGTTGTATATGCATGAAGATTAATCGGCCTTTTAAAAGAAAATAAAGTAATAATGTTCTCTGGTAAGTAGCATAGAAGACTGTCGATATGTGAGATTTATAATACACCGCTTAATAACATAAATTGAATATACTGAACCGTAAATGCCGTACTTATTTTATCATAGCTTATTTGTTGATGATGCAGGGAGACTGATTGGTGAGTAAATATGTACATGTATATTCTAATGCATGGTTCTGTCGGAAAAGAAAACGTTAAATATGTAATCTCTATTTTTTCACTATTTCTTTTTAAATCGGTCTTTATTTATGATGGTAGTGTGTCATTGAAGCGTGTAGTTTTGCGCCCACTCCCATGCTTCCCCCAATTGTAACCAGCCTATATATACACATACATGACGTTCTTCAGCTAAGTGGCTTGATTTGGTATTGCACGATATCACATAGCATAGTGGCACTCTGTGAACCCAGGCCTTCGTGCTATAGGAGGATTTTACTGCACTACTTAAGTTTAAAGTTTTTATTATTATGTTCTCGTCTTCTTTTGGGCATAGAGGACACGGGTAGCCGAGTGATCTAAGTGTTCGCCTTTCCAGATAACTGATATTTCCCCTCTGTCCTCGTGGGTTCGAGTCTCGTGCTCGACCAACGTAGGTATGAGAGAAAACATGCCAGTAGCTTCACGTGTGTCGGTGGTTCCTCCCCGGGTTTTCCCCGGGTTCTTCTTCCACCAAATATATACTATGCATATCCTATCATGTGCTTTAAACCCATAAGAACAACAACAATTTTAGGCAAGAAGACTGATACAGCGCATACAGCTGATAAAACTTTTTCGGCCTTAACTTTTGCTTTTTTCTAAATATAAACCAAACAAAAATATAACTGAAAACTTTAAAATACCTTGGTTTACAAGATTTGGAAAGTTAGTTCATAACCAATTTATGATGGTATAACATTATTAGAGATAAGATGAGTATATCGTTTGCAAAATTAATATAAAATGTTTAAGCATACAAACAAGAGATGCATATAAGTAAGGTGTTCATACTATAAATAGATTATAATTTCTTATTGCTAACTATAATGACTCATAATTGATTGTTATTCATATTACGGTAGCTTAAGATTTAACACTAGTACTTGATCAAATCATACATTTTTTTTCTCCAACTGCGAAATTCAAATGTGCTTATAATTATAAAAAGGCTATGCAAAATATTAATTACTTTCCAAATACATACATACACTTTGCGAAAGATCTAACCAGATTTTATTTGTCTACATCCCCTCTCTCTCTCTCTCTCTCTCTCTTTTTCTACCTAGAAAATGAGATAAATAGCTTCATAATTAGAAAGGTAAAAAATGAAACAACAACGCACACAAGCTCTCCCAGCCAGTGTTTCAATCATTACCTACTATACTGACATTTTAATGTATGTTGTACAGTGTTCAACAACCGAGCGAAGCATTATGTTGCCACATAGAAACTTATTCATTGTCTGATGCCTTTTTGATAAGTTTGTATTATGTCTGTCATGTTGCTTCCACTTATTGTGATAAATTACTACCTATTGCATGATACGGAGCTCAATCAAATAATCGTGAGAATATTGGCTCTTATAATGTGTACTCTTGCACACTGCCTTCCTGCGATAAGCGTAATTTTCGTGCACATTATTTGAAATGTTAGTGAATTTGGACTCCTAAATGAAGTTAAGAGAATAGCCTTGAACAAGTCATAAATTCAGATGGTTTTCTACCTTAGCGAAGAACTGTGTATTATTAAAAAAGCATGAGGGTTACACCCTTTTAGGATGTCCATTAAAACTGTTTTCATCTAAACCTGTTTCATTGCAGAGCCAATTGATAAATTGTCAACGGCTGGCCAAACAGTGGACATGGAGCATATATCAGGTAGGTTTCATTCTGCGTCAATTATTAGCAACCTATATCTGGAACATAACATATGTTTTATACTGCACTTGTTATCGTAATAAAGTAGTGAACATACTTCACAGCGTTAAATAATAAGGCCTGTTGTTGTCATCTCACGATTGTCATTTTCTTTGAGAATGAATAACAGGAACAGAGGCAAGGAAAGATATCGCTGAAAGTAAGTGTGTACCGTTTTATAAATCGGTCTCACTACTTTCTTCTATTGCCTGTTTTATATGCATGTCTAAGAATGACTTAATAAAAAGGCTGACGCTTATACAGCGATCAATTTTTACACAAAACATTTGTTATGCTCCATATGCCCAATTTAACCACTTCTTAAGAGTGACAGATGACTGACTGGGAATATTAGTTAAATTTTCCAGTTTAAAACAGATGTAATTTATTTAGGTAAAAAGGAAACGAAAATACATAAAAGTACTCGGACACTGTCCTAAAAAACACATTTAAACTTAACTCTAATCCAATATCTGTTACTCTGTCAGCATTAAAAATAACTGTATGATATTTGAATAATGAAGCTATTGTGGGATATCTCTATACAGTGACAGTTTGTACAACTCAGAAATATGCACTACCACTATACAAGTCCACGTTTAAGATTCATTTTGTATGTATCACTATCCTACGATCATGACCTGCTGATCACGTATCTCCATAGATATAATTTAATTCCCAGTAGTAGAATAGTATTAGGCTTATTTGCTCGAAATCGTAGTATCATTCCCTAGTGGTCATATTTAACCAAATATACACGCAGGCATAAGATGGAGTATCATCGATCCCATAGACATCGCGAGTCTCAGAACTCAAGCCTTCTGTTATGTGCATAGATTGCAGTGGAAAACCATAGCTGAAAGATATCTACTATTATAAACAACCATTCGGCTCCGTCAAATGGTCAATTGATTGAGCATACTAATTAAAACAACTAAAATGCCACTACATTGTATGATATGGTATTTATAAAGTGTCATATTTGTCAATAAGATCATTCATATCAATGTAGCACATTCAAAACGTAACGTTAAACATTGCCGTGTGTAGTAAGCTGCAAAATGAATAATATAAGAATTAGTATGTACAATGTTTATAGTTACGCTGATGTAACAAAAATGACAGCACTCATTATAAATTAAATTCAATTATGAATCATAATCGTAGATTTGCTCCACATATCAACAGATTACTAAAATTCCCCACCCATATATGAACAAAATTCATAGGGTTTACACTCCTTTCATAAGCAAATAAACGAAGAAACAACCTGCCTCAGGCAGCTGATGCTAAAACCTTCTGGCATCTCAGATTGCCAAGGAAGAGGTATGTCTAAGTGTGCTTTCTATTAAAAACCATTAGGTTTATTTATCAATTAATAAAAGATGCATACTCCTTACTGAAAACTACACACTGTTCATAATGGCCGAAGTCAAATAATAATCTTTCATTTACTGTTCCTTTTTGTAGAACAATAAATTTTATAGATAAAATATCCTTTCCTGGAGCACATCGAATTCCCGAAATGTATCGCTAAAAGAGTTATAAAGACCTCATCTAATAACTATCTCCTCAGAATAGGGCGTGTTTTGTTGTTATACGAAACTTCATACCAAAACAAAGCAATCTATTCACTTTACACTATTTAATGGAACGGTTATTTTTTAGTGAAATTACTTGTTTGCTTTCCGCTTTGCAACATACAGGCACAACACAATATCAACAACCGTAAAATCACATGTTTTCCCGTTGCTTCATTTCAGGATGAAGAAACATTCATAAATATATATTGAAACTTAACATTGCAGACAGGTATTATACATAAATTTACACGAAAACTGCTAATTATGAATCTCACCCAGGCATATGGGTATAGTAAAAGCGATGAAATTAAAAATTATAATTCTTATTAAATTAAAAAACGACATACACATTGTTGAGGTCACAAATACAACTCTACGCAGTGTGAACAAGGGAAAGTAGAAAGATAGAGCGATGGAGAATACATTATAAAGTTAAGTCAGTCCCTTTTATACTTCTATTGAACAATATGTAAAACTTACAATGTTTTCCTGCACAATGTACCACTACCGAATACGAAAATATATTGCTAAAGTTGATGAAGATTTAGAAACTCAATAAATACAATCTGCTTTACTTCAACTTTCTCCGTTACGATGTGAAGTTATGCGTGGCGTCATTCTTTAACACGTGAACAATTGATTGCAGGCGCGTATTGATGGAAGCTCAAGTTAAGTAAACTTAACGACTTTTATGAACACAACCCTCGACTAAATAAATAAATAAATTGGCCAATTGTTTTTTTCTGTATCTTTCGTTTCTTGTGGTTGAAAGTTGCAGAAACTTGAGTTCAACGTTCAATTTATGTGCAACCAGAAAGTATAACGAACAAATTACGCGAGCATTGCCTATTAGAGTTGCATGATCAATGTTGACATAGGATTCATACATTGATACGATAACTCATGAAACTACTTTGTGTAGATAAATGTTAAATGTGGAGAGGGACAGTCATAGCAAAAAAGGTAAATCAATAATAATACTAAAATTCCATTAAACTAACAATTCTTTTTTTCAACTTTTGCAAAACCAAAAGCTATAAATGCATCAATTGCCAAGCAGAAGATGGCAAAAGATTATGCAGAATAAATGGTGGCATTTAACGATTTCCGGTATGTGTCATCCCGAATCACAGTAGGTTATTCTCAAGTTATTTTGATGACATGGGCGCCCGTAGCATGGGTCAAGGGGGGTCACGTGACCACCACCACCCCTGAAAATCATACTGCAAATATATATATATATATATATATATATATATATATATATATATATATATATATATATATATATATATATATATATATATATATAAATTCCGACAAGTTTAATCATGCAAATGAAGCTGAAAATATGTCACAAGTTTCTGTTCAAAACGCTTAATAAGTATTAGCTTTAGTTTCAGACTGCTTCTTATTCTAACTCTCTCGGCCATGACTGACTGATCCCCCCCCTTGAAAATTCTGATCCCCCTGCACAAAGTCCTGACCCCACCCTGCAAAAAATCCTGCGTGCGCCCATGTTTGATGATAATATGAGATACAAACGTTCATCATTTTATTTTCTTCTAGCATGCTGTTTGTGAAGGGATGGGGAATGCTTCCTTGAAAAAGTCGAGATGGCTCGAATATAGCAGAAGGCACACACTTTTCTTCATTCTTCTCAACAGTTGTCATTCGTTCATTATTTTAACCATCCGTTATTGTAGTAAATGTTAGTATAATAATGGTCACTTTAATTTATTAAATTTGCACAAAATCACTATTTGTTTCATAGCCAAATGTAAGTCCCTTTTGCAAACACATATGAGTTTTTCCCCTGATATGTTATCTTTCAAAGAAAAGTACATGTCTATGTTAACTAATGTAACGGTTATATTCATCCTATCAATGGATCTCAAACTATGAAAAATAATTTTATACGAACAACATATATTAGTTTTTCAGATATTGAAGATTCAGACATAAGTTCAAACTTACACCGCCATACTTGACGTTTAAGGTCGAACACGATGGTTACGGCTGTAGGCTAGAAAATGCGGATTAGTAGCAATAATACTAAACTTGAAAATAGAATATTCACGGCAACTGGTAAACTTATGTTTATTAATAACGTATTTGTCTGAATCATTGTAACAAACATCACGGGACCACCAGATCTACTTGGGCGGAATTAATATTATTAGTATTCAGCTCTTAAACTTTAATTACTTTTCGCCTAAAATTTGACAAAACAAATAAATACATGTAAAAAAAGATTCAGAAAACAATTATCTAAGTAGTTACAGAAGCTTTATATCTGTTGGTTTTATTATTATCATGAAATAATACTTTGCTTAGTAATAAACACCAGCCAATTTATCATTGAGGAGAAAAGTTTATTCGCATTTAATACTCCATTACTATGTTATTAAAATATACATTTATAACAAGACAACATCGGTTGATTTACTGATTACGCTTACAAATAACAGGAACATACAAAACAGAATCCCAGCCTAATTGTTTGCATTGTAATTATTTGAAATCAAAACTCACTGGATACTTTTTTCGGTAAACATATAGTTTTTGGCTTGTGTGTCTAAAAATAAAATATTTAGTTTATCCGAGGTCATATGAAGCTACTTTTTATATGCATTCGTTACACCCACGTATGATTCTAATTAATGCACTGATTTGTAGTCGGTATGTTTAAAGTTATTTTCAAACACTAATGAACTCTATATAGTTGCACACTTGGCAACTTAATTTAATCCAAAATGCAACCATAATTGATCTAATCACCCTGGTGGATATTAATATGAATTAAACAAATAAACGTCATCTATAGCCTGAAGTTCACTTTCCCAGGTGACGGGTAGGGTGTGTTGTACCCGCAAATTGCCAGACTTTGCATATTATTGCTTTTGTTGTTTTTTTTTTTACACGTCCAGAAAATAACCCTCAAGTGGTGAGTGAAAATACCCCTAAACGAGACACGTTGCCATGGAACGGCACATGTGGGCGCATGTTCTGTTATTTACGCAGCTATAGTGGGATAAATGACGCTATAAGGTCAGACCCATCAGTTTTCCGAGGAGGTCTCTGAAGGACATTCTAGATCCTGGGAAAACAATACAGCAGTCCTCACGAGGCCATGCCAGTAAATCTTGCGACCCTTCAATCCAAATGTTTGCCTGATAGGGATTATACCCGCATTTGATAAGGCGGTGGACAGACGAGGATTTCCTGTCGTCTTTATAGGTCTTTTGTGGTCGGGTTTGTTCTGGACTGAAACGTTCTTGCCGCTAGTAGCTGGCGGATTAAAACAATTAATCATACCCCTGGAAGAAACGGAAATGATTTTGGTTGAGTGCGGCTATTGTTTCTACAGATTGTCTGTCTCTTATACTGGCGTCGCCTGGTACTAGGATTTCGTAAGAAAGTGTGCTACGCAGATGGACTCTTTCAGCAAGAAGTGAATCTCGCGTTTATTGCCTGACTCCTTAAAATAAAAATTGATACACCCTGAACCTGGATATGCAACCAGTGATGACAGCTAGCATCACAAGAAGATTGAAGCAATTGCATTGTGTGCATATTATTCAAGATATTTGTCACACGCTAATTACAAAAGTCAACTAAAATGGTAGTGCTCAAAGAAGTCTGTTCCGTCTATCATGTGTTAATCTGCTTGGCAATTAAAACACGTACAGTTATAGATACCCTGGTTAGATATATATTTGACGGTCCGGACTGAACAGTGCTACAACAGCCTGATGTGGCTAATTGAAACTTTCAGCAATGAGGTTAACCCCAAGCAGTTTTAATTCACTACCAGGAAGACTTGTATGTAGTGCTGGATCAGTACCAGTGCTGCTTCTCCACCCAGCTCTAAGATCATTGATATTGACGTTGCGATCAATTGTATCTATATCATGGCGTTGCTGTCATTTCCCAGTTTGAATAAATCTTGAAACCTTCCGAAGGCCAGATTTGATTTGGCCTCTACTATCATGGTTGAAAACACTGAACATATTATGCTTTCTAGCAAGCAAGCCTTTTCCCCTGGGAACAATGCACTGTTCTTAACGAGTTTGTACCCCACCTCAATGTCTCCTACCATATCTCAAATTTGTGTTACTGATATACGAAAACAAACACAGTAACACTGACTAGAAGCATCCGTTCAAACTTATCGATGATCTTACAGGCAATCGCTATAATAATGTAAGTTCGGGGAACTCTGTTGTGACGCCATGAAAACCATGGCCTACGTCAACGGCCAGCTGCGAAACTAGATGGTTTCTGACTTTACTATGGTCATCCATCAGGTGATTTGTGAGTTCACGGAGGATTACAGGTTAATTTTTCACCTAATCGTGGACGTTATGCGCATGCTGAAGCAAACACTGCTTGCATACCACACTTTCATCTCAAGAGTCCAGTCGGCGCTTGCAATAAGTTGGCTTCCTCTTCGGATCAAGGGTCTTTCTCAATGGGACCAGGTTAGTGTTCTGCTTTTAAACGATAGTAGCCATCCCTAGTAAACGTGCTAAACCAAGTGTCCCTCAGGCTACCCACCTCCGATATTTCCCCAGCATTACAACTTTAAGAGGATGCACGTAGACATACACGTCTTCCATCCTGAAATATCCTGCAGAACAATGCATCTAGCACTAAGACTTGGAGATCTGAAGCGACCCAAGTTATCGTAAACTACCAATTTATCAAAGACCAGCACCATAATATGTCAGTGGCATCGATAAGATTTACATCTGCCTTATTCTAGCCCGTCTGCGTATGTGATCATGTAGTGTAATCCTAATTATGGACCTGAGGCATCCTGTGGACTGGTTGACATTGCAGGCACATTTTAGCCAGCGTCACAGGTAACAACTAAAACGAATAATGAAATTTGTAAGCCTGTAGAGTCTATACTAATTAGCTTCTCAGTCCATGCCTCTGGGCCTCAGAAGATGGAAACATTTTTGCTAAACATATTCCAGCTTGTCGCGGATCTGATGAAAACTTCCGTCCCTCATCATGTACACATTGCTGCGACAATAAAAAAACGCAAGAATCATTCTAATCCAGCACGGTTCCGATAATGGTGGGAAGTTTTGGAGTTTTCCTAAGCGTTCCAACTTATGAATTAGGATAAAATGACCGTTCCTTGTTAGGCTTTCGTACATACCACTCAGTTTCTCTACCACTACAGCACAGCCAACCCGTGTCTATCCTAAACATCAATTCGTGTAACCGTTTTCTATTAGCAATAAACATCTGTTAGTACACCTTCCAAGCTTCTCTGGCTTGTACTTTTGCTGTGGTTTTATCAACCGACTCGCCTTTCTTGATACTCCAGTTTTTAATCGGCCGCGTGGTATCTATTCTCGCAGTCATCGTGATACCTTTCTTAAGTGTTGTGTTATTGTTGTTGTGGGTTTAACAGAAGTTTCTAATACATGACAAGCTATAAATTACTGTCAATATATCATGTTGAAGAATAGTCCAGAAGAACCACCTACCCACGGGAAGCTACTGGGAAGGTTTCTCATATATGCATGCTTGCCGAGGCTGACAGTCGCACACAGAAGTGAGATGTCGGTGATATGTAATGGGATCTTAGACCACTCGGTCAGCCGGGGCCCTAAAAGAATGTTATTACCGTTGTGTACGATCGTGACAGTGCGTCCTAATGTATGTTAACAACAAATAAGGGAATATTCTAATGTCTTATTTCGAAGTAGTTTCATGACAAGCACTCTCAGGGCCAAACGCATAGGAAAAGAAAGATGAGTCCATTTTCTTACAATAGTAGATCCCGGGCGGGGAAGAGGCCTGATCATACCCGTGTCTCTGCTTTTTCAGGAAAGGGTGGGGTAATTTAGGTATATTTGCCCTACACGCGGGATGTCTGATTTCCGTATCAAAGAACAACAGCAGTAACATACAGGGTCTGACCTTTCTAAGGCGCCTCGAACCCCACCTGCCACGGATTTACATAATGCGAGTTGTTACTATGCCTGTTTTCATTCATATATTTTTCTGATAGTCAATAGCATGCGTACACTCTCTCGTGTTCTACGATGCCATATAAGTTAGCGCCTTTTCTGTTTGGTTGAATGCAAACATTATATTGATAGAAAGTTTTTTAATTTATTCAAGTGCAAGGTCAAAGTAAAATATATAAAAAGATATTTTGGAAAATAATTCTTTAACGCATACGATTAAAAACCTAATAAAAACATTGTTCATTTGGCATTGCTTTGTTCAAACACCAATGAACCGACCAAATGATGTATAAATTAATGTGTATTCCTCTTCGCGGCTCTTAACGTTTGTACAACGATTCTCTTGGTTTCTATTTGCAAACAGAAAATCCCTATAAAGAGTCCATATATTATCTTTAAGTTCAATTTGTAAATGTGCTTCAGTTACTGACATAAAGAAGTATTACAGATAGGGCAGGCGGATAATTTGCCATTCACAGTAGTCTTGCAATTGTTCCGGAACAAAACCTATAAAAAGAACCTTACAACCAATATTTCCTTGTCTAGTATTCAATAACAATTGAGCATTTATTAACGAATTAGTCTAATAAACATCCTTGATGAAGGGTTGATATTATTCTTGCGTGTTTCGTTTTTGCCTTTTGCATTTTGGCATATACTAAACTTATGACATTATTTTCAGAAGGAAACTATTTAATTTCCAATCTGTCGAACAATTTCGGATCAGAATGTTAACAGAACAAAATTAAATCAGAGAATTGGTGAGTACACTGTTACGTTTTACATATTCAAACCGCAATGAAAGTGTCAAGAAACAAATTTACTCAAACGTTCTTTAATAATGAGTTCCTCAATATGTTTGATCTATTCTACACTTTACGCCCTTGAGTAACATGAATGTAGGTTCTTATTTAGTGATATCTAAGACTTCTTGTTAGCTGATGTTAATAAGTTACGAACACAGACTGCTGCATTGTGTCTAGAGACAACTTATATAATATGAATTTTATATAAATGATTTTAATACACTTTTTAATACACTTCGGCTACTTAAGAATATTTTGCAAACTTTATTTGCATACATACAAATTAATAGGCACTGTTTCACCCTAAAAGCATAGTAGCAAAATAGATACCCGGAACAAAAATGCATTACATTTCTCAGGCATAGGAAATTTTAGCTATATAGTTCTAGAGATTGGCTGATACGAGTATTATTATAAAGAGAGAGAGAGAGAGAGAGAGAGAGAGAGAGAACTACTTCTTATGTGTATAAAATGTCCAGTTATTTGCAAGTTGATTGTGGTCTCTAGCTGGACATGAGTAATACCGGAAATGTCTCTTGCTTCGATCCACTGAACAGGTTCTCCAATGGGAAACGCTGGATCAAATACATCTTTGAACTCGGCCATTATGCGGACACTATACATATTTGATTATCTTTAATACCACTTACCATGCCAATCCACTCATCATTGCCAGATTTGCAATTGCCGAATCTGACATTCGCTGTTGAGCAGCCTCGTTAATAATTTTACTAACTATAGACAGCATTGATTTGTTTGATAGTAATGTAATTGGATCTGCCTTTCATGGTGTTCGTCTTACTAGTCACCGTAATCTGTCTCTAATTTACTGCAATGCTTGTAATCCCAGTTGTTTTAATCGATACAAAACAACATTTTAATACTATCTACGACTCTCAAACTTGTTTAGCAATGGCGGTAGCTCGTGTTGATAAGGATGTTAATGCTTTTGGCAAGTCTGTGAATAATCCACGAGCAACGTCACCGATGCTAATTCCATAATATAAGATGTGCACAGGTTTTCGTGCATTAACTACGCGAACAGGTACAACACATCCACACACAACTTTCATTGTTATTGTTATTATTAGTATTATTAAATGTCAGGTGGATCTCTACTGTACAGTTGTAACGTTAATGTTGCAATACGTATATCAACCACGTGCCCGTCTTGATCTACAAGGGAAAAACGACTATGGTTCAGATGATTATTACGGTATGGAAGATAGACAGGTGCCGCAGGCATAACCGATATCAGATCAACTGGTTCCACGGTTTATGAAAACCCAAACAGAATATAATCCTAAAGAACTACATCTTTTTCAGACCTGCTTTCATAGCTACCACTGATAGCGTAACAAGTTAAATTAAATTGGGTCGTTGAAGTAATTCTCACAAAGTCATGCGCGATATGATAGAGAGTCCCATTAGGTCCAGCATGTAAATGTGCATACTTTCGGGAAAATCTTTGAGCCAACCAAACACTGTTCACACAACGACTGTCCAATGTTAACCAGATTTTGTGGAGATTCAATGGCAATAACGGAGCTGACACTGGGCTCGGGTTCACAAATAAAACTTTTGGAGTCCTTGCCAGTCAACACCGACATTTTTTGTCGAACCTCGTCATTGATTGAGGTAATATCGTACAGGCCAGTAGGAAGCTGAATAGTATGCCATTTGATACAGAAACGTTGTGTTCGAATATTAGGCCAACTGTAATACACTCGCAGCTATGATAGTGCGATCTCAGTTGTGCATGACTCCCAGCGGTCACAGGTGCAGTCCCACTAAATTCAGGTGTTGTGGGTGAAATGGTAATCACCGTGATCACGCTCTCGGCCCGTATTTACAACCACATGTTGCACTGAAGCATAGATTTCACGTAAACCACGAACGGTTTCATTTGTTTCAGAACTCATGATCGGTGTTTGATATATCATGAAAATATCTTCAGAAAGTTCATGCATCAGCACACGATATATAATTATATCCATAAGATGATGGGTGAGCAAACGCTGACAAATCGATGTAGCTCAATAATGACTTCGGCGAGTGTGTTACTGCCCGCACGAACTTATCTCGCGAGTATTTCCATTAGATCTGCAAGGTCGTTATGATCACGCAGTCCACCAAGGCCACTTCCTTTATTTTCTTGTTCATCCATCAATCTCTGTCATTTTTCTTCTTTCTGTTTCCATTCATATCTTTGCATTTTTCCCCAATTTTTGTAGTCATCTGTTCAAGGAGTAATGTTATACGTTCACATTTGCGTTGTTGCTTGGGTGAAGTTTTACTTAGACCTATTCTCCTTTTAGGTTTCGCTAATGGAGGCACAGGTGCAGGAAATTGTTTTTCCTGGTAAACTCTTTTTATTTGTTCGTCTAGCCACTTTGTCTCTTCTTCCTTTGTGCTAAATTTGGGTTTAGGTTATTGTTGTTGTGCAAGCCATATCGTAAAGTCCGGAATTATTCATTGTGTTTCATTTTCTTCTTATGTTTCAGTGATAAACCGAGGTATTTGCACCCTTTGAGTTTGTTCTGCCGCGTGCTAACTTGGTAATTCAAGCTGTGGTTGTGGTTGTGGCTGTGGTTGCATTACTTGTGGAGGTAATGAACCTTCAATAAAATCTCCCAATAACGCCCCACCTTTTCCATTCTCACCACTCCTAAATGCAATATACGTTTCCACGAAATGATTCCAACCTTCACCGGTAGCTTGTTTCCTTCCAGTATACGCCCTCAGTACTATTTTGGGCCTTTCCCTATCCATGCTTTTGTCATGTGTCTTCGATGGCATTTTTATCATATAGTCTTTATAGTCGGAAGGTCTGTTCACAGCAACGAATATAGGATTTGTAAAGATTGCCTGGCAAGCTTCTTCTTTAAAGAATTAAGGCTGTCTTCGTAACTCTGACTTGTACTCAGGTGGCATATCTTGTATTTTGCCAAGTGCTTTTTACGTCCTCATCCAGGGCAGGATACCTTTTGCAAGTACACCAGTGGCGTCTCCAATTTCATCAAGCGGCGTCTCCAATTTCATCAAGCTCTTCTTTGACTTCCTCAATCATCTGTTGCAAACGCATTATAGACTCTGAAGTTGCACTTTGGGCTTTTTTATATCCTTGGTGAGTTTACCTATTTTACGAACTTGGCCAGGTGCTTCTTCTTTTCCTGTGAGCGCTGCCACTTGTTAAAAGTTTGCCCTTGTGGCGTTTTTAATATCATGGTCACGTTCGGCAATTTCTTTTTTTAGTTTAATCAGTGGCGCAAATGTTTGTTCAAATACGGCTGTTAGATCTTCTCGTGCACTCTGTTGAGATTGTAACATATCTTTGACTTTTTTGCGGCCTTCTATCACATTTTGAATCACGAGCGGCTTTTCTATGGCATCACTGCCGGACATTTTTATATGGCTGTTGTTTCCTTCTGCGACTGCAAGTTCCGGTCAAATCAATGGTGAGAAAGATGTATGGGTTCTTTGTGATCTTTGCAAATATGTCACGAAATTCATCCCAAGTGTGGTCAGCGGCACACCAAGTCCAATAAATATTTCCAAGACCATGCATGTTAATACCACGAAATATCATCAACATGTTACAGTTGTCACGGATCACTTTTGTTACATAGACGTATCGTTGGGTCAAATAGATGACGTCCGTGGTTTTGTTCCAGCCTCATGAAAATATTTGACTTGATTTACAAGTATCACATCGTCGTACACCACAAAATTGTTTTTGCTTGCATCAAATCGTCAATGGTGGGGGCTTCATCAATGGTTGGAAAGAAAACGCATCTTTAACAGCTTTAAAACATCATAACGCGGTTGATCAACAGCCGACGGTGCAATCACGTACAACCAATCCCAGGTTAACCGTCGTAAAACCATATTTACCAACAGTTGAGCTTTTACTCATGCAGCATGGCCAATTACTAGTGCACGAACTGAGTTTGGACACACGGTTCCGTTACCATCCTTGGACAGTTTAGGTGTTGCTTGTGCGGAAAACAATTACGGGGAAATTGTCGATTTTATTTTGCGTGATGCCATTAAATAATACAATTGTTGTATAAAGAACGATCATGTCTTCATATTGTGTGCGATGTCGCTCCAAAACACGTACCGCTAATCCAACTCAAGTTCAAACACGTAATGGACAAGCAGAGATTTCTGGCAATTGTATTCGATGTGGAGCAAAGAAGTATATGTTCATGAGAAAAGCGGAAAATGGTTTTTAAAAAATCGATGGCAGTCGTGATATAACAAAATTACCAGAAACATCATGGAGTAAATATCCCTGATATCCCTGTGAAAAACATTTTCCTGGCAATAATTACTCTGTACCTGGTAAGGGGCTTGATCTGATAACCAACAAGGCCTGGTGAAGCACCTATCAACCGCGTTGATGCTGCGTGCTACTGGCATGGCCTTATAGACCAAGCATCAAAATATATCAACGCGCACACGTGGATCTCATTCATGGCTTGAATGAGATTAATCCAACATTGGGAGAACGAATCGTACGATGAGTCTTCAAATTAGGTATGAAAGCCAAGATTGCACTGGTGGGCTCTGGACAAAAGTCAATTCATTAAAAGAAAATTATACCTATAAAAACAAACAAACAATGGACAAAAACAGCTGAACATTATCCCAACTATACTACGGTCCACTTCGGTATTAAAGAGGTGACGCCGCTATGGAACAGCTAGCCAATGCAGCCTTGGTCACTCATGGGATTGTTCGAGCATAGTTGCAAAACCAAGCACTTTGGCAAATTTATTTACCCGTACTAAGAAGATTTCACTGGGTAGATTCGATGTCCAAACACCAAATGATGTTCATCAGGTTGATTGCTATTTCTTTCTCACGATCGTGTCTGTGATAAACAAGACCGATTATACACCTACAAATACGCGCTCACCATTGTCGATGTTGCTAGCATATACAAAAAAGCGAAGCCTTTGACGTCAAAAGAGTCTGGAAATGTCGCCGATACACTCAAGCGCATTCATGTAAGATGACCAGTCACATGGCCATGATTTATGCATCGGATACAAGTAAAGAATTTCTCAGATTTGTGGCTGTGATGCTGGCCAAACACCGTGTACGAGTACGTGTCGGGCATGTCAGTGTACATTGTGACAAAGCTACTTTGGAACGATTTTTCTTACTCTTACAGAACGGTTATTCAATGATTAGTATGCACAGTAATTGTTAATAAGGCCAGATCGGTCTCAGGAACTGATAGCAAGACTTCCGTTTCTCATAGCAATATTAAACAATGAGGTCATACGCACTACTGGATTAAGACCGATCAATGCAATTCGACAAAAGACTGTTACTCTTACTAAGGAAATGATTTTGCAGTCACAACCGTTCGGATACAAGTATGTTCGATAATTGTTTGCACCAAGAGTGTTGGGAAGCTGGCAATAGCTTCATACTACTGACCCAGTATGGTCCGTAGATGTGTTTACCATTTTAGAACGGACTAATACTTCAAGACAACGATTGGGGCCATCTTCATCTGGTGAACCAGAGTACCCCAGCCGTGCATTTGTGCGAGAGGAATTGCAGCAGATACCAAACTGCCACCAGGATTCGTGTTAACAGTTTGATGCACTAACCAGTATCAATCATAAGTTCGTTTGCAACCGCGTAAGTGGTGATTCCATCAAAGAGGATCCATCGCTTGGTATCGAACGAGGACAAACTCACTTTGGTGCATCGGTATATGCTCTTACGATGGTTTTTTAGGATAGGATCATATTTGCGATGTGTGCAAATTCACGTTTGTCTCGAGGACAATCCAGGTACAGTTCGTGCTTAAGATCTTTTTTCACAATCTCCTCCTGATAAAACAGTTTGATCTTGTCATAGTCAAATGCGTACCTGAGCAGATTCGACAAGTCCAACACAGACGAACCAACATCGACTGGTTTTGTCAGCATGAGTTTTGATTTCTTGTTTTACTGTGAACGGAAATATGCCAACTATCAAAGATTTTTCTCGTTCCAAAGGCTGGGTCCACAATGAGCCTTCGAAGTTTGTTTTGCTCACTATCACGGACAATTCGTTTGCGCACATTTTCCATTGTTTTCCATAACAGTGCATTGTATATGAGTTTGAAAAAGTTCTGTTCAAAATAATTGGCGAACTTCTTGCGTAGGTCTCTATCCATTGGAATGTATGGGCCATCCAAGTTTGCTGTCGAAATCCAAGCACTCGAAAAACTTTAGTTACTCGTATCGCAAGTACAACTGCAGATTTCGCACGTGCACTGCATAATTGTGCTTGGTTCGAAGACTTGGTACCAGCTTGGTGTATTCAGTGTAGTTGCGGTCGGACTCACATGATTGCACACTGACACGGGAACAACCACGTACCGGGCACCGACAGCGCTTCTGGGGTCAGATGATAATCGTTATGTACCTCATGTAATGCTCAGAATATTCCATATCAACTTCAAATAAAATATCCTTGATTACCGTGGATGTTGTGATTTTGTACGTGTTTCTGTAGATAATTGTGCGTAGGATCGAACAATAAAATCCATCTACCGGAAGTGGCTGCAGCATGGCCCATCCCTACCAATTATTGGCATCTAGATACATAATGCAACTGTTGGTGGCCACGGGGGCTTACCTATAAACGTTAGGGTTGTTGGCACAAGCGTATCTGTAACTTGAAATGGAGATTCCACCTGGAAGTGATCCCTTGATCAACATCTGCTGGTTAATATCAGCGAGCAGTTCCAGCTTGATTTTGGTTTTGGACAACAGTGCATCCCAACCCATACCCGGTGACGAGAAATAATTGGTTGGATCAAGCTTGTACACGTGCATGGTAGTATCACTATATTTCTCAAACGCATCAGCGAGCAACAACACATCCATGCGCAGATACAGATCGTGACAGTCGTCCAGGTTTATGCACTCAAATGCTGACCAAACTTCCTTTGCATGTTCGTAATAATTTTCTTCTGAAATACCTTCATGTGAGAACTGATCGATGGTAACTCAGTTTCAGTAAATTTGTTCCAGTCACTTATGTACTCTTATGAATACACACATTTTCTACTCAGCATGTCTGTATTGGTTCAACAGTATAGACGAGTGATTTTAAATTTTCCGCCGTCAGGTTGTCTTCTAACTAGTCTAAGGACAAATTCATAAACTGTATCGAATCAACAAACTAGAATAGTCAAGCCGAAACGTCGTGTATTTTGCCATGTTGTTGGTATCAAGCTTTTCGGGATGTTTGATGCCGTGGCTATTGCTTGCATTATTAAATCGCCATCATACCCAAGCAGGTTATGAAGCACCACAGGGATTTTGGTTTTCTTGGGGTAAATTTTCAAATGCAAATTACATGCGTTGTACGCAGCACTGCTGTGTACACCAGTGATGTGATATTAATCAAAAACTTTGAAATCAGGTTTTTTTCTTTATTGTTGGAAGCATTGTCTTCTTTAATCGTAGCAGTTTTTTCAAAAATCTCACAATGAGTGGCTGCAGAGAACTCACGAACGTTGTCAACTGTCATAATTATGTCTGCTGGTAAATCCAGCTGCTGCTGAATCCATTTTCCTGTAACTTCGATCGATTTTAAAAATACAACAATCACATCTGGAGCACTCTGGGCACGATAAAGCACTGGCTGCTCTGTTTTGCCATCATATCGTACCACTAAATAACAAAACACCCATGAAATGTGTTGAGCGATTTACGCTGTCTGATCAATATCAGACGTATTTGTGTCTTTGTTAGAAGTGCTTTCCCCTGAAACATTCAAGCATTCAAATTCCGCGTAGATGATATGCGGGACTTTCATCTTTCTTTGTACGGCAGTAAATTTGACAGTGTTTTACCAGGATCAGGCATAATTGTGCGTTGTGGTTTTTCACTGACAGAACCGCAGCAAAAAATTATGATTGGTCAGCAGTTCTTGAGTCGTAAATCTAGGTATTCAACGTCTGCAAGGATATTTCTTGTGATGAGTTTACTGTGTCGATTAAGTAACCGAGCAAGGTCCTTTATCCATAATAAGGCAATGCCAGTTATGTTTCTTTCATTTCACCCAGCAACAACAAATCAATCTGAATTCGGCCGCACTTTCCATTGGGGGATAATGCCAGAGGGCAAAATCCTTTGTCATAACTAAAAACATTAACAGGGATGCCTGTGTTAAGTGTTTAGAATTAGTTTAGTGCGGCTTTGGTAACCTGCAGAAGAAATTCGATATCACCAAAATTAAGTTCACCCACGTGTTGTTGATATTTTCGGGTGAAGATGATTGTCAGAGGGTTTTTTTTACGTTTATGACTGACCTAGGTGGTACCCAATCTGGTATTGGTATATATCTGGATCCACGAAACAGCTTGTACGTCAGAAATGGACCACTACTAATGTACACTTCTTAAGGGTCCATATCGATCCTGCAGTGATGGATTTCTCCAGCGTTTCGAGAATCTTTTCAATACATCTGTCAATTTCATCATTGATAGCGTTGTTGTCTTTGCGGTTCATGATTACGCTGACACCGCTGTAATGCTACGGTGTAGTTGTTTTTAATTCAGTCTTGTCGCGACTAAGTGACATAATCTGATGGGCACTAAGAACAATGTCTGCTTCATCCACGGTGAGACCAAAGTTTTGTAACACCGTTACGATTCCAGGAATCATATTTGTCAATAGTTTTTCAGCGTCTTTGCCTGTTGTTTATGTGGGTGGCATAATGGCCAGGTGATTTTCCACCGCGCCACTACACTTTTGAAATTTTAATTCTGGTACATGCGATTGTTGTGTTTTGCACAAACATATTCATCCGCGTCAGAAGCGATAGCAGAGACACGACTACGTTTTTGTTCATCCTTAGTAGGAACACAGTTTTGTTGATACTCGTCATCTACTAAAAGAATTTCTGCTTTTCTTGTACCTCTGGGTGTTCGGTTAATATGTTCACGTGCAAATTGTCTTTGTTGTTTTATTGTTGCTTTTTGCTTGTAATTGTTATTGTTGTTATCGCATTGTCAACCGGTGGTGGTGGTAATAGTTGTGGATTCAATACAAATATGAGATTTAATAATTCAAGTATGTCTGCTTTTCTCATACGACTTCGTATGTAAATTCCGTGTTGTCGTTCTAGCTGATTTAGCTGTGGCACTGTAGGCATGCTTATATTATAGGGAGGGTGAAGCGTCTTTCTAACTGAGAAATGTTGTCATTGGTTTCTTTAACTTTTGTATTTTATCAGGATCAGAAACTGCAATCGCTTCAATCCTGTTGATTGTTTCATCTATTTCTTTTGTTGAAGTATAAGTTTGTGCTTAGGTAGTCATAGTTGTTTTTGGTTTTGAATTATTTCTGCGAGCTTTATGTGTAACTAAACTTTATTCAAAAACTGCATCCATATGTAAGATACATATGATACATATGATATGACTGTCTTTGCTACATACACGTTATTATTATTATTATTATTATTATTATTATTATTATTATTATTATTAATAGTAGTAGTAGTAGTAATAGTAGTAGTACTATCTGTTATATAAAATACTATAGTAGTAGTAGAACTATTATTATCATCATTTTTATTGCGTCAAATGTTAGAAGTAACGACAACAAGATGAAACCCGATTGAGGTCTTTATAACATAATACAAAAATAATACAAAAACTATATATATATATATATATATATATATATATATATATATATATATATATATATATATATATATATATATATATATATATATATATATATATATATATATTGTTACTTCTAAATTCACAACAATAACAAAGATACGCTGACGATGGTCATGACTGTTAATGTTATTATTATTATCATTATTATTATTACAACGATAAGTAGCATGCATATTCGACACGTTCTCAGGATTCTGGTTGCGTTTGATTAATCAAACAGATCTGATAAGAGGAAGAATAGAAAGACATAAAAGTGACAGTATGGATGTCCACATAAGAACGAAAGTCTTTGACTATGCCAAAGACATTCTTTATGAGCACAAACATATAGTTTTACAAGGGAAACCTGGCGAAGGAAAGATTTATCTAGCTCTATCGCTTGTAGCAGATCTTATAGACAACGACAAAGAATTACAACCAGTGGATTTGCATAATGCGAATGAGTGGGAAGAAATTGTTGACACAAAGCGACCATTAGTTGTCTTTCTGGATAATGTCCTAGGTAAATATGGACACTCAAGAAATTGATATTGACAGATGGAGAAAGATCTCAGAGATAATTTACCCAAATCTCAGTAGCAGCTCTGTGTTCATAATGTTTGCATTTGAACCCAAATAGTATTGCCTATCAAATTTTCTGATCTGGCAAACGAAGCCTTTTCTCTGATGTTTAATTCCTATGTTGTCGATATCAGTAGCGAACAACACTGTCTAACAACAAAAGAAGAAACGTTGCACATGTTGATAAAATATGCCCCACAGTGTGTCGATGCAAACAAAACATTTGCAATTCAAGATATCTTGGAATTAAAAAACTTCATCGGTTTTCTCCAGAACTGCAAAATAATTTGATGCAGACAACATTTAACATTAGACTTGACAGAAGTCTTCTCAAACAATAGGTTTCTAGTTGAAAAGGTACAAGAACTTTCAAACACAAATCCAGAAATATATGCCTTTCTCGTATTACTCATGCTGTCTGGTGGACACCTATCTTTAGAAAATAAAATAGAAGAACTAAATGAGAAAATCAGAACAATATCTGACTATTGTGGGCTAAAGAAACAGTTTAATATTGGTCAAATCAAATATATCGGGCATTCACTTAGAATACAAGAAGGAAACACGGAAATTTAACTTTCAACATGTCTGCATCGAAACTGCGGTGTTCATTTCTTTTGGTAAGAACTAGTCTGCAATCATTAATCTTTTATTTTAGATGGTCACGTACCAGGTTAGATTCCTATTTCTAGGTCTCTTTCCTTACCAGACCTAAATATTGTTTGGTTTGTACTCCTATTCTCCTCATGCATAACACCTTTTGGCTGGTTTCCTAGCCCTTATAATGTTAGTGACCTTTGCCAGAGGTCAGTCGTTGTCCTTATAAGTATGCATATTGATGTTGTGTTGTTGTCCTTCGTGTTCTTCACCAAAAGTGTAAATGTTTCTGACTGGCTTGAAAGTCAAGTATTTGAGTTTTTTCCAACAGTTTTTATTATGTTGGAAGAAAATTAAATTAAAATTTATTCACGAGTAAGTAGTTGAGGGGTCAAGACGGTTTGGGCACGTATGAGTGGCAGAAGGGTACGCAATTGCCCAGCAGGCTCTTTATGGAACTAACCCTCCAGCAGTAGCCATTCTTCCCGCACACCGCGCCCTTCCTTTCTGGGGAAAAGCGAGTGTTTTATAGGAGTGTAAATATGTGTTGTATGTTGAGGGTGGCAGAAGGGCTCGCTTAAGCGAAACCAGGGCCAAATAGACAGACCCTCCCCCACCGCTTCCCTCACAGTGACTCTATATTCCAACTCCGGAGAACAACAGATAAAGAAAGAAAATGGAAAAATGAATAAAATGTTTTGCTGTCTGTCTGCTTGTTTTGCGTTTTGTTCGATACGTTAGCGTGTTAGTATATATATTTTGTGTCTGAGTCTTTGTTACATGTCTTGTTGTCCATGATATTGCTAAACCCCTCTCTTTCAGGTACTTCGGTGTGACTCGTATTAACTCGTGTTAGCCAATAGCATTGGCGTCACACCTTCATTATTCCCTACTTCTAGAGATCTAAACTCTCTCCCATGTATTTCTGCTTATTATTCTGTTGTATTGTGTAATGTAGTGTTATGTTTTCTTTTGTTCTTTTTATTGTTAAAGCTATGTTGGTGTCTGCAACGTACTTTTGTTCGTTTTAGTACACGCTTTTCACATTTAAACAATACAATTTAGAATATACTTTATAATTTTGCCATAGACATTTTCATTTTGTGTATGGATTGCAAATAATAAAATGTTATTATTAAAAGCAGCAGAGTTGGTGAATCAGGCCAAGTGCGGTCTCGTATTTTAGTTATGTCTGTCAAGAGGAGCGACAACTCCTGCGGTCTTAACGAGTATGTGTGATGTTGTGTTGACGGCGAGTGAGCGGAGAGGGATTAAAAAAGGTGACAGAGAGTATGGTGTCTCAACCAAAACTTTTATCGAGACCAATGCCATATCGCAACCGAGGATCATGTAACTTTATCGTGATAAATCCGTGTGGGGTAGCTTGCGCGTGCGAGAAGTTTTTAAACTTAATCATATCCATGTCCCCGGAACACCAAGTCTGGTGGATGTTTCTTAGTGTGTAGGTATCACCACCATTAAAGACAATCAGAAGTTTGCAGTTATCTCTGATCACCTTAGGTATTTGCACATATCAATGAGTAACATATAACATAGGTGTTTTTGTGTCTGCCTCCTGAAAATCTCCGAACTGGATTTGATTGTTTGTCTAGCATTACATCATCGTAAACTACGAGATTATTAATACATCCATCAAGATCATCCACAGATGGAGCATCATCAATGTCGGTAATAAAATCTGTAATATCGTTGACGTCCTCGTCCAACAATTTTGCATTTTCATTAAAATCTTTAAGCACGTTGTAGCATTGCTGATCATCTACAGATGGTGCCACTTAATACAACCTATCCCACTTGAGCCATCTCATTATCAGGCTAAGTAACAATTGCATCTTACCAGACACAGATTTACCTATGATAATTGCTCTGATAGAATTTGGTAGCGCTGGATGATGTTTGACTGGCTCTTGCTTTCGTGTCGCTGAGAAATCAATGTTATCCGTGTTGTGGAAATATAATAAATAATAAGAATTCATATTGTGTTCGATGCAGACTACCCACCTCCACCAGTGGATTAACAACAATAATAACAAAAAATAAAAGCGTGCACTTACAGGCAAGTGTGTAAAATGTGGTACAAGCAAATACAGATTTATCTCTCACCTGACGAATGTCAATGGCGGTGATATTGCTGATTCACTGGGAAAATTACCAGGAGCTCCATGGGCTAAGTATTCTGGCGAAAAACATCTTCATGGATATAATTCTTGTGGTCCTGGAACCGACTTGATATCCGACTTGACGAACAAGACCAACCAAGACCTGGAGAGTATCCAATAAATGCGAGCGATCAAGCGTGCCACGTTCATGATGTCGCGTATAAAAATCCAGATTTACAACAACGACATATTGCAGACGTGAAGTTGATACACATTCTAAAGTCTATAAAAAAAATAAATCTCTCAGATAATCACTAGTTAATTGGTTGGTAAGATCTGCGATGAAAGGTAAACTAGTGCTAGGGGCCGGTAATTAATCGTAGATAACTATTATAATGGAATCGATTTATTATAGCCCAAGAGGATATTGGAGGGATAGAGCAGCGATTAGTAACTTGCTGATGACGCAGGTGATGCACGTTCTGTTGCCGCAAATTGGTTACCACGATAGGCAATATGGCAAATTAATCTACCACCACCTAAAAAATTCAGTACGCGCATTATGATGTCAGAGCTCCCGATGAAGTTCGTCAAGCAGATATTTTGTTCTTACCGCATGATACTATTAAAACTAGTAGACGTCAATTACGAACATACAAATACGCGCTAACTGTCGTTGATGTTGCAAATAGACATAAAGAAGCAGAACCACTATCATCAAAGACAGCAATTGAAGTTGCATCTGCTTTTGAACGAATTTATCAACGAGGATCCTTGCGATGGAGACAGCTGCTACAGGTTGATCCTGGCGAAGAATTTTTTGGTGCAGTAACATCTCTGATGAAACAACATAACGTCAAAATCAGACGAGTGCACACAGCAATTCATCGCGATCAGGCAATTGTTGAGCCATTTAATCGAACACTTGCTGAGCGATTGTTTGGATATCAGTATGCGCAGGAAATATCCCTGAACTAAGTTCAGAAAGACATGAGATCTCGTGAATGGGTTGCAAGACTACTAAGTGTGATATCAGCGTTAAATAATGAAATTAATCGTGGAACTTCTGTGAAACCCATCAATGCGATCACACAAAAAAAAACATATACCAGTACAACAACGTGACTCTTTCTCAAAACAATCAGTACTAGGTAATGTGACAGTAAGATATTTATATGAACCTGGTGAACTTGAAGGGTAGACCTGCAATCTGCAGACTAGATTCAACTGCTCCTCAACGTCGATTTGCACGCGAACAATTACAAGTAATTCCTGAAGATACACAATTACCACCGCCTTCACTTCTCTGAAAGCAGGACACCAGCGCCCCTACGTCGATTACACTCAAGACAGGTCAATATTACATTTTTGCTTGTATGGCCGAGACTACTATTAATTCTATCCTTGGTAAATTGTTGTGGGTCATTAGAAGAATACTGCCACAACATTATTGTGTTGCAACAAGCACAGTGATTATTTTGTTGTTATTTCAGCGTCATGATAAACTTAACATCGAGGTCAAAGTCACGCTAACATTTTTTTTGTCAGATCATTGATAACCAGCTAATTTTTTCCGTACCATATCATCACCATTTCTAGAAGTGGTTTCCTGAGTCATTGTGCAGTCTATGATAACCTTCCGTAGCTGAGACATTCTTCTGACTCTCGACACTGCTAGATAAACTAAATTTGACCTATTCGATCCTATCATCAACAGTCTAGATATTTGTATTGGAAATAGTTAATCCTTGTGACGAATGAATGGTTATAGCATATCCTAGAGTCCACGGAGATTTATCCATCGTTAACGCGCTCTCTACAACACTTACAGGAACCAAAACAATATCACTAAGAACGAGTTTTTGTTTCTCATTAATTCCAGGAATCTCAACTTTAATATTTTGTTTGCGTGTTTCTGCTGGTCGATAACATAATGGCACAGGTAAATCTGAAAACTTTTCTTCATGTAACAGAAATAATTGCTGTTGAAGTATATCACAAAATGTCTTCGTGACTTGCAACTATCAAATCAGTAGGCCTGCACAAATTCCAAAAATCACTCATCACAATCTCTGGAATTACTTCACGCATTATCTCACATTGAATTTTATCTGGCTGCAGTCTGATTAACTTTTTGAACTCTTTCAGCGATTCATCAATAGCTCTATGATCATCAATTATTTCCTTATAATAATCTAAGAACTTTTTCAGCCATTCATGCGGAGATGATCCAGCAAAGGGTGGTGATTGACCATGATCGCCGCACATGATAACAGCAGCATTCCAAGTCAATAACCAATCAAGAAACATTTTTAATACCTCAACAGATACCGTGCATATCATCCCAGATAATGATCTTAGGAATATATTTCTCACCCATTCGCTCAGGAGTCTATGCATCTCCTTTCCATCTAAAGAAGCTGTGATAAGTATGAGATTTAACTCCTCGTTCGCTCATTTCTCTGGCAAGCCGGTGAGTCGGAGTTAGTACAATCATGTCAAGATTTCGAAATAATTCAATCGCACGTGTTGTTTTACCAGAACAGCCATTTCCATTGAGATAAACTGTTTGATGTCTGGACACAGGATCATATACCGATGGTGCTGATGAAAGTTTTGACATCTGTTTATTTTTATAATATGCTTCCTTAGAGTCAACGTCGGCGGATTCAGAATAACTAAGAATTTTTTTCTCGTTTTATTCTCCATTCACCCCATGATGCATCAGCGCCGATATGTAATTGTTTTAGCAATCCTGTATTTTTTATTGACATAAAATGAATCCGTGGCGACTCTAATCGCGGTATCAGGAAATCTGTTTATCATCGATAATAAGTTTATGGAAACATACGCTAACATCGAATATCTTAAATGAGTAAACTGTGCTGAGTCACCATCAATGCAGCTCACAATTGTACCTAATTTAGTTCCGTCAGATAGGTAAGCATTATTCCGACTTATAAATGTGCCTCTCTCTGTTGCATCAGCAATTATGAAGTTAAGTTCAGCACCATCGATGATTAATCTTCTACAATGTCGTTTATGATCATATTATCCTCATTGTGTAAATTTACCAATTATTTTTCTGCTAAGATCTTTTGCAAGTTTATTTTTGAGATTGGTATCGTCCGGATTTTCATCAGGGGAATATTTCTTCTGTTGTGCTAACCAAACTTATTTCTGCGGACGATATGATAGAATTGCTTCACATACAACCAACGATATCATTATTTTACATCAAGCATATATCGTAATAAAACTATTGGAGCCCAACCGCGTTCGCTAAAATGTTTTCCGAACCAAACAGCGACAACCGGATGAAGATTTTTCGGAGTAAACGTGAATGACTCAATACATGCAAATCCAGTTAAGTCAATATCTGGTAAGGGTCCATTTATCGTAACTCTGGTCATCTCGTGTGTTGGATGTCCAAATCTTTTAAAATACCCAGAATACTCTCCCATTCCAAGAAAACTTTCAGGATAACATGCAGCCATATAAACTGAGATAACATTCTTATAATCGTATTTAGTATTCCATAATCAGCCGTGTCCGTATTCCACACAACTGTGTTGGACATCTTCAAGAAATTCCAACCGTCTTGGTTTCCATGAATTTTCCTTCTGAGCAAAGTGAGCAGCAACTGACGGAACGGTGAAGCAATTACTGAGTAATCGTTCGAAAACATCAGTATCGTTCGTGTATTTCAACGCAAGATTTTTCATTTTCGTTATAAATAGATTCTGCACGATAAATAGCTCCATTAGGCCGTACAAACTGAGCACAGTTCACAGATTCTGAATTTTGAAACAACCACACGGATACACGGTCACCCTTACTGATATTTCTGATAAAAATCAAACATATCACCGTTACAAAATTTTACAGTTCGGTTTCGTGCAAATATTGTTATGTCCGAAGTCAACGCGTGTGCGTTATGATCAACGATCTCTATCGAAGCTCCAGTTTTCTTCATATTTCGATTCGTACAAAATCTCTCCGGTTAGTGTCTTCACCCTTATTGGAAATCTTAATTTTTTCCACATCAACAACGTCTTTGATAGACGCTCCGGTGTCTTTAACTGTTTATACCCACTTATTTATTGTTTTACGTCGTTAATCCGTTAAACCGTTTCCTCGTTTCGCGTTTATAAAGTGCTCTATAATCCGTTCAGCAACACAATTCAAGCGAGAAATTTTCATCGGTAAGAGGTCATCAACGCTAGGTTTATCATCAGCGGATATATCGCATAAACAACTGCCGCCACAGGATATGCTTGCTCATAATGAGGTCTATCAATTCCAGTTAGTATTCCTGGTTTTGAATTTTTACTTAACTTTACAACATCTCCAGCGCGATGTAATCGAACAGGGTCACGTTTGTCACGGATAATCCAGATGTCATCTACCGCGGCGGTGTCTACCGCTACGATAAATTTTATTCTAAAAATATATCTTTGTTCGTCGAAATAATTAATAATTGTGCTTGCTATCTTGTCATTCATTGTAGCATCTATTTCTTGCATAATTCTGAATGTTGACCACACATAAGCCGCACCATCGTTGTGCAATTCTCTCTTGGCTTCACGGATACGATTGATTAAAGTGTTATTCGTCAAATCAACCAGAGCTCTCCTCGGCAATTCAGGGATTATTCTGTCAAGGTCGAATCTGGCTTTAGAGGGCTTAATCGCAGATAATCTCGTAAATTCCTCCATTGTTAAAATTAAGGCAAATTTTAATTTAAATATATATTGTTTCAAGCAAATAATCATTGTTAGTGGCAATGATTGGTTCTGCAACTCCTTGTAATCGGGCTTGTGTAAATAAACTCTGTGGATATCACATGCAGAGCGTGCAATGATAAGTCTATGACCAAAGCCGTGTTTAACGTTTAACTTCGGAGTAAGGGGTGAAACTCAGTTGTGTGTAGAATGCGGTGGTAAAAATACAGAGCCCTAAAACGGTATTACAAGTAAAAAAAATAACGCCAACGGCGTAGGTAATGAATCTCCTATAATAAACGCCGAAGACTATCTCGCTAGATTTTCAGGCTAACATATTTTTTCTATTAATAAAATAATAATTTAGACAAATAATCTTACTATATAAATGGAGCAAAATGAATTTGTAACACATCCTATCATCAAGAATTATGAGGCACCACGAGATGGTATCATCAGGAACTGTCGACTAAAAAAACTAGTCGGTTCTGTTGATAATGGCTATCTCAGATTCTGTGCCCGGAAAAAAAATGTTTTGTCACAGGATTTTGTACGAGTGTTTTTACGGACTGATCAAAGATGGACTTGTGATTGATCATATTGATTCAGATCCGAAAAATACTTCTTTGAATAATTTACAGGCTATTACACAGTCAGAATTCTGTACGAGGGGGTACTGGTAAGTACAAAAAATTTCCAAGATCAGTTAAATCTGTGAATGTAGAGCCAGGCGAAAAAATAATATTTCCATTTATAAATGCAGCTGGCAAATATTTTGATATTTCCATTCGATCGCTACAACATGTCACAAATAATATAACCCGATCAGCATTTTCAAAGAAATAAAAACAAAAATTAACATTTCAGTATTACACACCGCAATAACTGCCAAGGGAGATAACTGCAACAGCAGTGAATATTAAAGAGTAATCTTACATGTATTTTATAACAAGAGTAATCTTACATGTATTTTATAACAAATTACTCTTATAAATCGAATTATTTTTTGTTGTTTTTATCTGTTTTTCAAAAAACATTATCCTTGTTCTTCTGCCTTTGTCAAAGATTTCTTAATTTCTCTAATAGACTCATTTAAAGAACGGGGTCGGGTTTTTGCCCTCAGAATTTCAAAAATTTGGACTGTAAACATTGATTTTTTCCTTAAGATTGCATAAAAATGATGTTTTTTACAAGAGATCTGACCAAAAAACAGGAAATATAACATATTATTAGTCATTCAACTTCTCCTCACGCTCTTCTTGCAGTTTAACATTTTCATCGATAATCACGCTCTAACTTTACAATAATCATTTTTTGTTTTTATTTTAAATAAATATTTATTATATAATGAATTCCAAAAATATTAATGCAATTGTTTCTGCGCTTAAAAAGTTACATTACGATTATATAGAACTTTCTGATCAAATGGATCCTGAAAAAAATCACAAATGATTTTGAAATATTACAAGAACGAAAATACGACAGAAGATACTTACTAGCAGCCGAATACAGGTTTATTAAATTACTCCAACAAGCAATGAAAAAATCACTACTACTTATGTCGATGATGATAAAAACATCCGGAAATTCGTTTCAATCGCACAGGCGATAGAGAAAGATAGATCAGAGTTATCACGCGAATACGAAACAAAAAAAGAGTGTGAGTTCACGTGTAGGACAGTTTAAAATATTTATGTACGATTGTAAAGAATCGGACTCTGTCAGGGGGATTGTGAAAGTGAAAGTGAAAGCTGTAGCACAGAATAATAGTGCGTGTAATATTTATTTTTATTCTCATTCAGATTCAGATTTAATTTTTATTTTTATTCTCACTCAGATTATTTTATTTTATTTTATTTGTTATTTTTTTTTTTTTGTTTTTATTCTGATTCAGATTCAGATTATTTTTATTTTTTTATTTTAGGAGATTTCAAAAAATCCATCAGGTCAGGATCTCACATACAAAGTTATTGTTAAAGATTCCTCTCTTAAATCAAGAAGGTGTCCACTTTGGTCAGTAAGTCTGAAATGTATCCATGATAATAGCGGATTATGACGTCGTTGATAAACAGGATTAACAGGTACTGACACAATTAAAAATCGGGGGGGGACTTCAGAGTTGAATGTGTATAAAATATATCCCTGCTGTGCCTGCCTGGATTTGTTAAGATCTACTTGATAGCTGCCATCGATTGCATCACATACAAGATTGACTGCGATCGTTGATGCAATATTAACAACACCTGGTGATATATGACGACCACCACCGTCTGGATCATTGTTATGTTTGAGAATACCTGGAGGAGGGGAACTTTTTCTCCATGCATCAACAATTTGGTGATAGTATTCATCGATGATATCGTTGACGGTTTTCTTCAGCTTGTCGGCGTTAAATCCGGGAAGTTTAAATGTTGGCAGATCTGTCTCTGACAACGAACATTTGTTCAAAAATAATTATTTATGTTGGTCTTTAGTGCCATCAAGCAAATTGATAAATTCACCTTTAGATTCAATTACCTCCCGTATAATTCTTTGACGAGCAGTTTCGAGGTCCGATGCAACGTGGTTCAGGCATTCTATTTGCTTGATGATTTCCTTCCTCAGATAATCGTCAACGGGTGGATAGTCGTTTATGTACTGGGTGAATAACTGGCGTGGTTTATCGTTCATTAGTTTGTGCTCGCGATTAATTTAATTAAATAATGCTCTGATATCATTTTCAAAAAATGCTCCGTTGTAATATACCCGTCTCATCGTAGTGGGGAGAGCTTTGCCGTCCGGAGTGATATTAACTCCGGATGTACTAAAGTAAATATCTTTTTTATTTCTATCCACAGCTGAAAATTCTCATAATTTGGAGTGCTTCCCCAATATACTTTCTTGTCTGATGAATAATCAGATCGTTGAGGCTGCGGTGGTGGTGGTGCTGGTGGTGCTGGTAGTTGTACTTCTGGCCATCCTAACACGGTTCGGATCGACGACTGATATATATCTACGGCATAATCTGGTGTCGATATTTCAATGGCGGCTGATAATGTTGGCTCATGAACCGTAATAGCGATTTTGGATTCTTTTCCTGTGATAGATTTAATCCTGCGTAGGAATTCACTATTGATCTGGTCAATTTGATAACTGCCCATAGGAATAACAACAACTTGCCGATCGGGGATTCTATCAGATTTATTTTTATACGAAAACACTAATGAGTTATTTGTTTGCAACCCACCGAATGACTTTGATCTAATATTTGGCCAGCTGTAATATACTCGTAATTGTGCTAATGCTATTTCCTTAGCTGGAATTGCCATTGAAAAGCTAATATCAAACTCAGGCTTGGTTGAGCTCGCTGATATCATCGTGGTTGTTGGTGGTGTTGTATTAGCGACGATTTGTTCTAGCAATTCTTGTGACATTATTATTTACTTCCTGATTTAAACTAGGGATCCTAATCCCTGACTTTGTCAGGAGACAAAGAGGTTTGGTTTCCAGTTACTTCATAATAAACCTTAATCATTTCTGCGAATTCCTGATCTGATTTTATTCCATCGTTGAGCCCTGGTGATATTAGCAATGATAATTTGGCGTGTGCATGTGTTGCCGCTGATAGCAACGTTGTATATTCGTGTTGATATCTTTTTGCGATGATCTTACGAATACCAGCAACATAAGTTATAGCTGCAACACCAATTCCTATTACTGGTGCTATTATGTGGCATATAATGATCCGATTATAGTTGCTATTACAGCGACTGCGGCGGATGCAGAATATACAATTGTGTCAGTAACAACGATACGTCTGCGTTATTTTTTTTATTTTTTTTAATTTTTTTTCGTTTTACTGTAAACTCATCATTGATATTTTTCAGTTGGGTCTGCAACAAACACACTTGCTCGCATCTGTAATGTTGCGCTGCAACAACGTCAGTCAATTGGTTCATTATATAATTAAAGTAGGTGGTAGTTTAGCGACTAATTCAAGACACCAGTAGTACAACACTCCGAGGCCTTTTTCTTCAGGTTCCACCACAAATATTATCTCGTCGTTTTGATCCAATATCACTAACATAGATCCAGTCAGGACTGGAGAACGCCATGAAATCGTGGTAGATATTGTAAATGTTGTAGTGCCGAGTATTGAGAATCTGTATATGCCGGTAACCTTAGCGGTATGTTTAATGGATTTATTGAGTGGTGTCCATAATGCTGATCCAGACGCTACTGTATATACTACACCATCGGTAATCTTTTATGTCGTCGGTAATCTTTTTGATTTCGGAGAGTTTGATGTCGATGACTGCTGGACTTCCAAAAAAGTCATTAATGGCTCTGTTCGTGTTTCTACGAAAATTTATAAGCGCGGCTACATGAGTAGCATATTCAGATCTAAACGTGGTCATTCCATCATTGATTGTCATTAACGCGATCATCATCGGGATGTTGCTATTGTCGACGTACTTCTTCGTTGCAGCAGCAGAGAGGGTGAACAGACTAATTTGTGTAGAGACCTTATTTTACAAAAATAAAGGTTCCTACGAAGGCTAAAAAAAAAGGTCAATGACGCTAAACCAAAGCCTCTAACCGAGACTATTTCCATACGGTTGAGAACGGATAATAAATCGTTTGGGTTAGCTCAGTTTTGTTATCAATCGCTGACGTATTTTTTTTTCAAATTTTTATGCTATTTCATTTACGCGTTGGTCACTCAGTATTGGTCATTCACCCTCTCTGCTGCTATAAATTAAACAACCAGTATAAATATTATTAATAAATGAATATTGGAGAACCACATTCAGCTAGATTAGTTCGAGAACGATTACAGGCAATCAAAAAATATTTACCCGTCCGTGATTTAGTCAAGCAACAACTACAATCACGTCAGGAATCTCAAGTTGAATTTGAAGAGGATACAAAACAGTTATTTAAACCTATTACAGAAACAACTAAAAGTCTTCTTCCTACGTTAGAGAAAACCGCTGAAGCAACTGGAAAAATAGCAGAGCGAACTAAGAAAACAAAAAGGATTTTACGGGAGCTTCCAGGTGAAATAGCTGCTGCTCAGCCAATGCGAGAAATACTTGAAGGTATTGAACAAGTTCGTGGTGAAATAGGTGATATAAAGGATCGTACACAAGAACCAGAAAAACTAGAAGAACAAACAAGAGAAAGAACTGATATAAGTGACAAATTTACCGAAGATGCTATTATTAGTATTACAGGGGCTAAAAATGTAGGAGAATTAGCTGAGATTGCTGTGAAAAGCTATAATGATCGAGGACGGTTTTTAAAACCTGAATATGCTGATAAAGCTGTAAGTAGTGATAATTGGCACAAATGGATATTTCGTACACATTACAAAGTTGATCAGGCCAGAAATGATGATCCAAGATATATAGAATATATTAATGCAATAGATAGTTATGTTTTATATATACAAATGTCGCCAGAACGACAACAACAATTAATACAACAACACCACCACCACCACCACCACCACCAACAACAACAAAATCAACAACAACAACAACAAAAACAACAACAACAAAAACAAGGAAAAAAACAAGGAAAAAAACAAGAAAAAAAACCAAAACCATTTGAGCAATCACGAAGTGATTATCCAGTATCACCGAAACCAAAAGAAGAAACTGGTGAGGAAGAAGAATATTATGATGTTCCTGGCGCAACTGGAAGTGGTTTAGGGAGTGGCCTTATTACTTGCCCCAATAACGTTCTTGCTGATGTTGATCGACTAGAAATCCTCATTGGAGGAAAACGAGCTGGTAATAATTCCCCAGAAATCATTAATGAAGCAGCTGATATTTATAAACGATTATTTACAGGTGGAATTATGGATATTAATGTATATCGGTCCCTCATTAATGAAATCGCCGATGACTACCATAGTGACTAAGTCACTGGATTGAGTATGTAATTAAATACAGCTACTATAATAAAATGATCGTACATAGTACTCAGCGTGGACCAACCATGGTCAGGGTAATAAATTCACGATTGCCAGTATACAAAACAACCTACAGAGATGGACTAGGCGATATTGTTCAGGGTCTGTTTAGAAGGATAGCCCCAAAAGCAATACCGATTGCAAAGCAACTGGGAATGAAAGCTATTGATGTTGTTCGTGAAAAAGGTATTGGTGCTGTTGGCAATATTGCTGGTAAAGCATTCTCAGTAATCAAAGATAGACTAACACGATTAATACGCAGACCTGCGGTCCGACCTCAACCTGTAAAATTACCTAGCACTGAAGTAATGCCTGCAAATATTAGTAAAATAATAAATCAAGCTGCTAATCAAAAACTAGCAGAGTTGGCTGATGTACCATTATCAGAAAAAGAAAAAAAATATAACCGCTAGTCTGATAGCAGGAAGTGGTCTCACTTCCCGAAGTGGTCTTCGTTTTAGACGATAATAGTTATAATAAAGGTGTTCAAACGTATATCTGATCCAGCGTTCGACATGGATGCACCAGTACTCAAGGATGAATCTGTGCGTGATTATCAATATTATTCTTACGACGCACGAGTTCCAGATCAGCGTGGAAAGGTTGAACTATAAGTTCAGGATACAAGCAGATATTTTCTACCCGCTGAGGCATTTATTGAAGTAGAAGGTGAAATTTTAAATAACGCTGCTCCTGCAGCACCAGTAGTATATGGAGATAATGTTAGGGTTGGTTTTGTTAATAATGGTATTATGGCGTTATTTGATAGCGCTACGTACATGATTGACGGAAAAAATATTGAATCAATTCAGAAAAACGTTGACGTTGCTACAACAATACTTGGTCTTGCGAGATACAGCGACGATTATTCAAGATCTGCTGGTCCATCAATGATGTTTGCAAAGGATACTTCTGACCACCCTGATAACAGACAGTATAATTTAGTACAAACGCCACAGGATACTGCATCCGATCCACAACCAGTGGGAATGATAGTACGGCCTGCTGCTGAATTTTCGTTATTGCAAAGTGTTAATCAAGAATTTAATTTAGGATTTACAGCACGTCGATCAATGTTGAAAGGTAACAGAAGAGAGTTTTCATGTGCGATTCCACTGTCACATATCTTTGGATTCTGTAGAAATGTCAGAAAGGTTATTTTTGGAGCCAAACATACGGTTGTACTATTTCGAAAAGGCACTGACGATGATGCATTATGGCGACCCATTGGTGATCCTGGTAAAGTAGTACTAAAAAAGCTTTCATTGTGGATGCCAGTGATAACTCCGTCAATACCTGAAGAAGACCGGTTGCTATCTTTTATGAGTCAAGGCGGTAAATCAACGTTGTCATGGTTGACAGTGACCACAGATGCTTTTCAAAGTAACATTAATGGTTTATTTACATGGCAAATAGCTTCTCAGCAGGGTGTTTCTGCACCAAGACACATATTTATCGCATTACAAGATGCTACACGAGTAGATAATCAAACGCGTAGTATTATGATATTTGATAAACTTGGTGTTTCTGAAGTTTCATTAAGGATAAATGGACATCAAGAACCTTTTGAAGAAATATTGCTAAATTTTGAAAATAATCATGTAGCACGTGCATATCATCGTCTTATGTCGTTTACGGGACGTGATCAGAACATTGATCCTGGTTTACAAATATCACAGCTAGATTTTACAACATTATATCCGATTTATTACTTTTCGCTGGAACATTTAGATTTAACCAAACAATCAGTCGTTGACATAATCTTTCGAGCTCGCGTAAACCGAGGAGTTATTGCTGATTATAGAGTAATAGCCGTTATACTCAGCGATAAGACGATGTTACTTGAAGGTGTTGGTGGACGAATGAGAGTCGTTGATGCCCCAGTAGAAAATATGTAACACGTAATTAGATCACCTGATTTAAAATCAGGATAATAATTATAATGTCATATCATCACGCTAGTGTTACCCTGACTCCTGGTCAGATTAAAAGGCTACAATCAGCATCAAAAAATAACTGTGGAATAAAAATATCGCTAAAGCGAGAACAGATGAGCGGTTCAAATAAATTATCGTTGACCGAGCGTCAATTCAGAAACTTCAATGAAGCCAAAAAATCAAATAAAGGTGTAAAACTTAATCTTTCTGCGGGCGCCATCAAAGACATCGCTAAGACGGGTGGTTTATTTCCACTTCTCGCAGCTATACCAGCATTAATAGCAGCTGCAGCCCCAGCTGTTGCAAAAGCAGCTGCATTAGGCGCTGTTGGAACCGCTGCTGGAATGGCATTAAAGAAAGCAACCGGACAGGGAATAAGAAGAACATCCAAAAAAAAAGGGAAGAGGTCTAAGATTACCAGGGACCCCGTATTCTTACGGAAAGGTCTAAGACTTCCCGGGACAGTTTACTGATATCGCCTATGTCCAATTTTGATTTACTCAACGCTGCTAAAAAACTAAAAATAAAAAACTTCAGAGGTGTTTTTATGCGCGATCAATTACCTAAAATCGCTAGCGATTTAGAAACTGGTATTATTAATCTCGATAAAAACTCTGGACCAGTTACCCATTGGGTTGGATATGCAATTGATCCACGTGGAATTATTTATTTCGATTCATATGGATTAGCGCCACCTAAGGAATTTCTTCATTATGTCAGCAATAATATTGCTCCAATTTGGTATTCAACGTTACCAACACAAACACTAGCTGATCCACCAATATGTGGTCGTGAATTACTTAATGTACTTGATGCTATATCAAAATCAACAAAACCACCTCATAAAGTCGAGCATGAATATAGCACATTATCACATTTAAACAGACATTGATAAATATAATGGTAGATATTTACATAAGATCTTCTCGCAAAGCTCAACAGAGCGTCGATTTATCTAAATAAGCAACTATTGATCAGCTCAGAAATGAAATTGATGATTTATTAAATATTACAAGTGTGGATCAAAATGAAGTCGTTGTTTTCCAGGATAAACAAGGACGATTAAAAACGAGTAACATACAACTACCAGATGTACTCATACGAATTCCTACCGCAGTGGTTGATAATATCGTTATTTTCTCCGATCAAGGTAAAATACAAGATTTTGGTAAGTCACTTAACGATTTTATCGAGCGAGCTGGTGATTCATTCACGGGTTCCATTATCATGAATCGAAATAAAATTATAGACCTTGGAAATCCAACCGTAGATACAGACGCCGCAACAAAAAAATATGTCGACGATCAAGAATCTAAGTATGTGTTAGTCAACGGTGGTATAATGCGTGCATTTCTCAACATGAATAATAATGGTATTAATAATCTTAGAACACCAGAATCTGATTTTGACGCTGCAACGAAGAAATATGTAGACGATAGCAACATTCCTACGACAACTTCGCTAAAAACAATCAATGACGAAATGACCACACTCAATGGTACTTTTACTAGACATGTACAAACGTTTTTAAATTTTCGTAGAAACATAAACAAATCTGTACATGAATTTTTTGGTGATCCACCAATCGTTGACATAAAACTAGCCGACGTTAACATGAAACTCAATGATATTGTTAGTGGAATACCTAATATTGTTCAAAAAACTAATCTGATTAAAATTCCTCACAATCAGATCGTCAATATCGTGTACACAGTAGCATCAAGATCAACAACATGGACGCCGCAAAATAACACTCTCGAACATACCGCAGAAGTAACTGGGTTATACAGGCTATCCTTGTACGGTTCGGAAATTACTGCGGCAACTTCGTTATCACCGAATGTATATCATAATCATCTATTGGTGATGTTAACCAAGAACATCAAAGAAAATCTTTATGTTAACATCAACGGAAATACCTCCGAGACGTTACTGGTGGTGCCTAGAATTCGTAGCTGAATCTTAATTAAATGACGTTGTTAGTATAATGAATCAAGTGACTGAGTCAATTATCGACGTTCAACGTCACAGATACGCTCAAGTATGTGAGTGTCAAACCAAACTAAAAAATATCATCGACGATTATACAGTAAAAGTAAAAAATATCGCAGACGTATGGTTGTCATTGATATAATCGTTTACTCAGTTTCCGCTGTTGTTGCTGGATCCGGATTATTATTATCAACGATAACAATGACAGCGCCTGCAGTTGTAACAATCGTCGTTTCAACGGCAACAACATGCGGAGGTATTTTCAGTATTATCGCTAAGAAGATAACTACATGTACAAATAATAAATTGCACGAGTACATAATAAAATTACACACAGCAACAGTCGCCTACTCTAAATTAGCTTCATATATTTCCTTGTATCTTAGTGATGGTAAAATATCTGATGAAGAGTTCGCAACGATAATGAAAACCTACGATGAAGCATTCATAATCGCTAGTGACAATAACCAAAGCGAAAAAATGGAGAATTAAATAATAACAATAACAATAATGTCTGAGTCGAGAGAATTATTACAGCAGATCGTCGCTAATACAACGCCGTCAAAAACTACTATGATATCAGTAAGTTCGACCAATCCTGAATTTAGCATTAACTTTCCAACCGCAATTCCTGCAAAGGAAATAGCATTAGCGCAATTGCGAGTTTATCATAGCTGGCCTACTATTAGATCAAAACCATTTGGTGGACTACAGCCAAATAATTCATTAGTATTTGCAAATAAGAATAAACCTGATGGAACTCCTGATTGGCAAGTAGTTAGTATTCCAACTGGCAGTTATCAGATAGAACAGATCAACAATGAATTTCAACGCAGAATTAAATCCATTACAGGAAAAGAATCAAAAATAGCGATTACTGTTTACGAACCAACATTATCAGCGGCTATTGAAATAAATTCCCCTGATTATCTCGTAGACATCCATCAAAGTTCCATCAGATCAGTGTTAGGATGGCCTGATGTTCCTCCAGACCAAAAATCAAATGGAATTCCAGAACCAACCAAAAATGAATTTCTCACAACGGAAAAAAATTCATTAAATATCCAGAATATCGAAATAAAAATCCATGGCTTTGTATAAATTTTGAATCTGATCCAAGCAACGATAGATATTACTTTACTGATTTCGACGGTCGAAGGACCCCTAAGATAACTAGATCAACATTTAATGCTATCATCGTAGACACCAGGACGCAGATTTATAGAGATATTGTTGATGAAGAATTTTTTAAAAGATTTTTAAATCGTCTTAAGCCTGAATACGATAAAACACTTAATGATTTAAGAAATTTATTTATTTCATTATCTCAACATTATAACGATGATGTAAAAAATCAGATAATCGTGTCAATAAAACATTTAAATAGGATCCTATTTGATTTATACATCGCCAATCGAAGTATTATAAACGTTGCGACTAAACTTGATGGAAACCTTCATACATCTCCAGAACATAAGCAATTATTCCTTGATCATTACAAAATAACAGAAGAAGATTTACAAACATTTATAATACCAGATTTAAATAACGCTGAAATGAAGAAAACACTCAACGATGTCATTGATGAATATTTCCCTAAAATATATGCAGCGTGGATAAAAACACCCCCACCGCCGGTTATTCTTAAACATAACAACGATCCATACGGTGGAGGCCGTCATATATCGCCAGGCATTGTTAATATAACATCAACGATCGCAGTCAATCTAGTATGTGATGTAATTGATGGCAGCTATCAAGTAGACCTTGAGAAATCTAGCCACAGCAGTGGCACTGCGAAGCAAGGTTATATATTATATACATTCAGTCCTCAAGCCCCCCCCGGGTGGTTAATTGTATCTGAACCAATTAACCCCGTTTATCTACGTGTACATAATCCATTATTGTCGAGAATAAATTTCAAACTTACTGACCAGACAGGAAACATTTTGGATCTACGAGGAGATAATCTTAATATTAATTTGTATATACGCTCGTAGAGTAAATATTGCAGTTGTCGTACTTATACAGTACATGTGATAGCGCACCAACATTGTTCGTTTAGCGAATAAATTCTTTTGCAATCGGCGCATTATTCAGAAAATATTATAGATCTGAGAAAATTTACTTGTTTTATGTTATTTTTGCTTGTTTTTTTAGTCATTTTTGCTCGTTTTTTGCTTGTTTTTTTAGTCAAATTTTTAATTTCGTGAGGGTCAAACCCCCAGGGTTTCTCTAAATGATTTTCGTGGTTTTTTTACATTTTTACGAAAAAATAACATATTTCGAGCAAAAAAACAGCGAGTAATCATCAAAAAACGAGCAAAAAAATGATAAAATTATACATGTTTGGGAAGAAAATGCTGAAAAACACGAAAATCATTTAGAGAAACCTTGGGGGTTTGACCCTCACGGTTTCTAAAAATCTAGCAAATTTTCGTTGATTTTCAGGTACTTTTCATGCAAAAAACGAGATTTTCGAGCAAAAAACCAACAAAAAACGAGATTTTTGAACAAAATCAGCGAATCTAAATATTTTAAATCATCACAACATTTGTAACAGCTTGTAGAATCCTTGGCAGGTCTCTATATACATTTTCTCTCAAAAACACGGATAAAAATTATTTTTTTCACTGTAATTGATTACATAATGAAGCGCGATAACTTTGCTCTGTCTCTCTGTAGAGCAAATTAAACGATTATCTCCCTTGTAATACATGTTATCTATAATCGAGGTATTTCAGTCTCTGTACGGACACGGTATATATCGTTTTTCGTTAATTATTTAGTGATCTATCTGTTCTCTGTAAGTATCGCTGTTAGTGAATCAGTAATTTGTAACAGAGAGGGATATTGACGCATATTTTGACTCTGATAACCTTAAATTCACGTCAGTTTTATATACCAAGTACGTAGAGTTATTTTTAGTTCTAACACATGTATTTTGACCTTAACGAACGATAACTCATATGTGCGATTATTTTATTAATTTTGAAAAATTGAAGTAAATTCACGCCACAGTTCTACATTCTATTAGTAATACAAGTCCTGTGAGATAGCGCAAATATTTTATATACTTAAATTTAACTGTATTATTGATAAGAGAGCGATGGCCGAAGTGGTAACGCGGTTGGACGTAGATCGAAGTTCTGCAGACTCTCGCGTGTTCGAGTCTCAAAAAATGCTTAAGATATATTATCTTGCATTTGGCGACTGAGGGAACCCGGAGAATTTCCTCGAAATCCACAACAGACAAAATACACTATGCTACCATACACCCTTGTGGTGGGTGTACCTTTTACACTCCCCGGGGTTTTGTATGGGGGGGAGAGTGTACAAAATCTGTTGGACGTAGACAAGATTCCCCCGTCATCACCATTTGTATATATTCACGTTCATGAATCATACAATATATGTTGTGCCGTCCAAAATCGAGATCATAAACCATCTGTAAATATTTCATGAATCATACAATATAT
>JAECUM010017432.1:0-18401 GCA_016617855.1 Megalonaias nervosa | reverse complement strand
ATATGTTTAATAGTATTATGTAGTACATGTATGATTGGTAGGTAAATTGTAAACAACTATAGCAACCCACGCGGACACAGGTGAGATATCAGTGATTTTTTTGAAAGATGGGCTCCTTAGAGGACTGGAGCAACTGAAGCCGCAAAGTAGAGATCGAGTCATATCATTATAGACCAAATTATTCATATGCAGTATGGAAGGGGGAGGGGTTCGTGGAATATTTGTTTAAACAAGAAGAAGAAAATGAACATTGGCTTTCAAATACCTTGAGAAAAAAAACTCTTGTGAAGATTTATAAAAAAAAAAAAAATTAATAAAATAAATAGAATAATGCCCTCACTCGAAAGGAGATTAATTGAATGGTCGGTCCATTACGAATCTTCCTCTCAAATACGCTGCCGTTCACTGTAACATTTAGTTCGGCTGAAATCCATTTTACGCTTGTCTAAAGAATAAGTTCGTGAAAGTTTAGTTAGGTTCATAAAGAGCGTCGAGAAAGTTTTCTTTAATATGGAATACTGTCAGTGACATTGATTCTTAATTGGTTAGTGACGCCATAACATTATGGTTCAAATTACTGGGATATATTGTATTTTGTACCTTTTAAGAAGAAGCAAAATTAGGTGAATATACAAATGTCTTCTATCACTCAACAAGACTGATTTTCCCTTTATAGCAAAGTGTTTGCTTTCATTACTCCAAACTTAGTTCAGCACTGTGTCCGCAAGGTTCGCCATTTATATGATATGCCTGCGTGTCACATACTTGACTTTGACAATTCACTTTGATCCCGTTTTGGAAGGGATATGGCCCATCTACCTTACCCTTACATAGACTAGCATTCCTTGCAACGGAGTCTTGTAATTTTCACTGCTTCGTATGACCGAATCCTTCCATATTTATTTCGATTTATCTCGTCCCCTTCTGATTTAATTATACAGAAAATAATACAGCTATCACAACACATCTACGTATCATTGCTTAGAATGTTTCTTAAAAAGAACGTTAAGGTACGAAATGTCAAAGAACATACTGACAGTACTTCAATTTATAAGGCCGTACCAATGAACGTGTAGAACAAAAACAAAACTAGATTAAAACATACTAGGATTCAATTTCATTAGAATATAGCTGAAATTGTATATAATTCCGTTCCTTTTTCTTTCATCTTCTTAATCCTACTTTGAATCTGAGGAAATGTTATCTTTTTTTTTTTTTCTTCTTTTTTAAACCTTTCTCTCATAAGTAGTTAAGGAGGCCATATGGTAGGTTAAGGGGCACTATGGTGGTATATAGAATAGTCCACTCTCTGGACATCCTGGCATGGGGCATTTCGTGGAAACGGCGAATCTAATGTTAACAACATCGATAGGTTTAACATCTAGGGCTACTATGGTGTGAAAGGGGAATTTAACATTACGGTTAGTTCAGCAGGGTGGAAACTGAATCGAGTACGGTGAATAACCCTGGCTAGAAGCACACATACCTAATGACCAACACACAGTCTTACTGATCATAACCCTTAGCTACAGACGAACATCGACACCTTCAAACTGTGAACGGATGAGTAAGCATGGGGATGTAGATTTTGAGTAATAATAAATAATAATAATGTATTTCAGGAAGGTAATATGGCAAGTGGTACCAACATTAATCTCCCCTTCGGTCTTTGAGAGATGGACTACTGACGATGCCAAAAAAATAAACGTGTAAGGGTAGGGATGAATTTAGAACACATGATTATTTGATAGGAGTTCAGTTGCAATGATGAAGGTAATTACTTCCACTGGTAGTTCTGGATACTTGGCCATGCTTCTTGTCAGAGTCTGATTGGTGTCGTTCCCTATTTCTATTCAGCCTAAGTGGTTTATCCCCACAGTTTAACAAATACTTGTCTTGCAACCAAAGATCAAAGTGTAAACGATCCATCGTTTCTAAATTACGACCTTGTTTGATTTTCTTTTGTTGGTCTTTAAATATTCACTGTGAGGGCCGTCATCCTCTGTCTACTCAATGTCGTCGAACGCTTAAAAAGTATAGGTTTAACACCATACTATCATCTACATTTGTTCTTTGTTTCTTTTCGGTACGTCAGTAGATTCTTTATGTAAGTCCGGCATAGGTAAGTGTTCATGCTGTTGCTAACGGGTTTGTTGCTCAGGTACAAATCCACCTCTCTGAACAAAGAAAGGGATCAAATATTCAGTCGGATCCACTGTACTATCTACAATTGGATTCGTATTGTGAGCTTAAATGACTTTCACTTTGAGGTACAAGTTACTGTTATTCAGATCGATGTAGCATTCGGTTTGCCCTTTGATTTCAAACAACGTCGTAACAGATGACACGGAATGGAATTCTACCAACTGGGAATCTTGTATCGTCATTATTGTAAGCTGCATGGCAACCCCATCTGGTTCTGTCTTGGTACATTCGCAAGAATCTCAGTGCATTATTTTTTACTTGTTTTAATTTAGTATTGAAAAACGTCAATAAATCTCTGACGGTTCGTCGCCTCTTATTCTGTGTTGTTTATTTTCGCCGTACCTGTGGGGTCTTAATGGTTTTAAACGTCTCATCCTGAATTGTCCTTGCTGTTCCGTCGAAGATGAATTAATTACTTTGACAGGAATATGAGGTGTATTTATTGGTATTTCTAAAGAGTTCTTTTCCTGTCTGGGTCAACACATTTCCCCCTGCATTCAGTAACGCTTATCTGGAACCCTGTTTATCGATCAACATATTTTGATGAATTCTTTTCCTTGTGACAGGACAGCATTTTTAAAAGTACGGTACGAAAGAGCGACGAGAACGTACCACTTAAAATTTCTTCGTTGTCGAGCTACTCCTCAGTACACAGATACGTGACTTACAACTGTCCAGAATCGTTTACACTGTCAAAATACGGGTTACTGACAGGAAGATATTAGGGAATGCTCAAATTTTTCGGTTAACGTGATACATTTTTCCTCCTTTATCGTAAGCAACTACTGCAGAATCCATTTTAAGGGGAATGATTCTGGAGTGGATGCATTTCCCACCACGTGGCACTGATGACATCCAAGTACACTGACATCTGAGTCGTTCGTTCATTTCGATATGGTATCATAAATACTTGAAGAATCGATTATTGTTGATGTCCTTCGACTGAGGAGCTATATTTGTTTCCATCCAAAATACTATACACACTTGGAGAAAAGTTAATGGACAGCGTATTGCAATCGAAAATATCCACCTTTAGACGACGAGAGGGTAGATGGTAATCCATTATCAGCTGTCTGCTGCTATTTTCGAACACCTTTCCAAACTGATTGTTGAAAACAGTTAAAATCGTGTCGAAGAGATGCCGACCATTAACATAATATCTTTATGAAAGTTTCGTGTCATATATCTATTCTCCGGGGTGGGAATGGGTGGGTACGAATAAATAATATTTTCATGACGAAATTGGTTTGTTACGAGAGATATTCGAGTCCTGAGTAGGATGGATTATTTCTACCAAAGCCACTCTCGTAATTTTGTTAGAGAATGTTTCCGATACCGCTTCGTCAACTTTCTTGGTCACTCGTTTTGGTTCAGGTAAGTAAAACGTTCCTTTTTAAAATTTCTCTGTTCATATAATCGAATTTAAGGACAATTTAGTGACGTCCACGAGCGTGTCTGTCACACGAAACAACTCTCTCTTCCAGTTTCGTAAATATAATTTGTTTTTCCAATACAAAACCCAATCTCTCTGTTGCTAACATTTTTTTTTTCTCGGATGTTTCGTAATCGAGCAAATACTGCCACTTCATTTTGGGTAATCACTTATTCTGGTACACATCTTAAACTGTATCTTTGAGATAAACAAATATATTTCACATGTATTTTACTAAACACTGTAATATTGTAAAGTCAAATTGCAACTACCGCTGTTTTTATGCTGAAGTAGTGTTCAGTTAACTTTCCAAAATTCTTGCCAATTACATGGAAGGTGATTAAGGCAAAGAATAAGACGAAATTAAAACTGAAACAGGAACTAATAAGGTAACTTCACAAAGGTCAAAAGACATTCAAGAGATAAATGCAGTCGGCCGGCAACTTGGGAAACCTCTAATGGCAATTAAACGAGCCAGAGCTGAACGTTTGAAGACGTTAAGAAGGAGCAAGATGCTGGAACAATAGGTCTAATATTACATGTACTACGTAAGAGAAATAGAACAAGTTCAAACAACACGATCGCCTTTATCCTTACATAATGGTCGATACCGTATAATTAAATGCACAACCATTCTACCAGACAAAACAAGCTGGGCTGTTTTGGCCTTTTGCAGATAAATAAATAACAAAATGTCCTGCGAAAAAAACAAAACAACAACATAATTAACACAATTTACAATACGACATTACGCTATATCACTCATGCCTACAGAAAGCTTTTAAAGGATAATGAAGGATACAATTAGAATACCATCAAGAATTGACATTGAAAACGTTGTAAAGCTGCTCCAGATTCTTTAAGTCAGTTCACATTAGACCTGATGCTCAATGGACACGTTTACCTGACAAAAATAGAAGCAGATCCAGGGGAGGGGCGGCGCCGGCTCCTCCCACAAAACAAATTGAACGAAGAACATTTCCAGCAATAAATTTTCTTTACGGTTAGATGGTTAACGTTATTTACTGGAAAGAGATAAAATGAAGCAGATTTCGGAGGCCTTACTCAAGTTTCCGTCCCACTAATCTCTTTCCTGTTTGTTTACGCACTTCACCCCCACCCCAACGATATTTCTTGATCTACCCCCTAATTCTGTAGAACAATAGAAACAGCAACTGTACAGCTATATGAGTGAAACGAAAACACGCCGTATTCCAGTAATTCCATAGATCAAAATAGTTTTGTTCAAGGAAATTGAACAGTACAAAGTCTTGAGAAAACAAAATTGCAATATTGTATGCAAAGTTTTGAAATTTTGAGAGGCGAGTATTGGAGTAGTTACAGTTTGTAGATATTTTTGTGTTTATCTTGAAAATATACTTGTATCTTTGTCCCACTAAGCTTCACATGTTTTAGCACATGAATTTTAGGAATTATTTGAAAGGCTTTGAATGTTAAATTTATTTGCAAAACAATTTGAAACATGGAGAAATAGTCACATCACCAATTGATAAATTGAATAGTATTAATGAATTGATAAGCAAAGCAATCAATTAAGCTGAGTTTATTTTCGTCGTTAACCAGTATAACAAGTGCAAATACATAATAAACTCAATCACGAATAAATTTAAATAAAGATTCAATGACCACCACAAATCAAAAGAACAATATACAGTTAAGTTACTTCCTCACCAAAAGAAAATGTTTTACCAATCGAATAGTAGCTAATACACGTTAACTATCATCTGTGGTTCACCAAGAATAGAACACACTTGAAGGCTGCTTCGATGCCGTGCAATCGGACCAGTTAATGTGATCCCCTAAAAGTGTTTCAAGTCAATATTTGAGAAAATCTCAGTGATTAAACATGGTTTATTCATCGAGTTTGAAAATGAGGCAACAGTACACAAAGACCACAGAATATTTCCAAATGATGCTTTGATTTGTCACATCAATATTAACAATTATTACACTGAGATTCATTGTATCTGGGTTGATTTGAAAAATACTCTTGATAACAGTACATGGTAGTGGTCTTGAGTTAACCAACGTACAACCGGTATACATTTTCAGATAACAGAAACACAGGCAAACAAAATGTATATTATATTACTTAAGGACAATATTATATTAAAAATAAACTGCTCAAATCCATTATCTTGTAGGCATCAATACATGTCATACACATCCTGGAGCGCACTGGAGCTGTACTTCGAACTCCGTAACGCAATCATTTGTGGAGTGACTGATTGTGATAACACATTATCTACACTCAGTTTGTTACAGCCTGAATACAAAGATATTTTCAATTACGTAGTTATCATATATCCAACACTTTTGTGGAACAAGATATACAATAGAAAGTGGATAATCAAAGATGGAAAATCTGTATTGACTGATCCTGATGAGAAAGTGAATACATGGTTGGAGTTCTTGGTTGATGTGTGCCAATGTTTTGCTTTTAATTGATGATTGTTGGGAATCTTGACGTAAACAAGAACTCGTTTAATCAAGCTAGCTATAGTGGACGACATCTTGAAATAATTTTATGAGTAATTGGAATTTTTAATAAAGATTTCAGTGAAAGCAGATGTTCTTGTTGGTGTTCTACAACTATAACAGGGGTGCAGTGGAAAGGGCGCTTGAAGAGAATCGCCTTATTCCAAATGAAATTAAACATTATAGATGTTTTGAAACAAAGTAATACGATACTATACATTTGGCAATTGGATTACGTAGGTAAATTCGTTACTTAGTAATTTTCCTTGTGGTTGAATAAACAATCTTTGTACATGTTAAAGTGTAAATGTTTTTGAACATGCATATCTAGATCCGTTTGCAGACTTTCATTTTATCTTTGTCAGTCTTGTATTAATAGAGTTTTGCTTTTAACCCACAAAAGTCTCTAACTGGTGTGTCATTTAAGTCATCCTTCTGAAGTCCAGGAACATTTTTGTATTCATCTGTGGCATGTTATACACTTTATCCTTGGGATAGTCACTTGTGTCGTAGAACCTAATGTCATCCTTTATATTTCTTGTATGTCTCGACATGAATGCACAGAAAATGTGCATCATTCGTAAGTGATCTTATTCTATCACCGCATTTCCTTTTCAGTTTTGGTGTAGTAGAACTCATACGTTAAACATTTGGATGGCTCTAGCATAGTAAATCCAACATCGATAGGGCTGGCTAATTTTGGTCTTTTTGTTCTTGGTGCTGACTTGCACCAAATCGTCATCTATTATTTTTCCTCCTGGCAAAATAGTTTATCTGTTTGGGACTTGAAAATATTTTCATCTGGACATACTGAAACTATTGTTCTTTTACTGAAATTTCCATAAATCATATATAAGTTCTTGTCTCAAATTCGTATTAAACTCTATATATGTCTATAACAATGGTTGTTGTTAAAAAAAGACATTTCTGTGTATCTTTTACATTTTCAAACCCAATTGCAGATAAAGCTTTAAGTTTCTGTAACGTATCACATATTTCTGTATGTTTTCAATGTACACAATAGTTTGGGTTTATTTGGTCCAGTACCCTTGTATTAATTTTTCAATTTCTTTTGCAACTCGGATGAATCTGTTTGTCTGGAAGTAATTACTCCAGGGAAAAGTGGTAGTCCTTGAAATGATTACATACATGTGTCCAAATCTACTTCAAAAATAGTCATGTGTCACTAACATCGGAGATAAATAAGTATTTATTCTCATGTATACGAAATAGACTCACAGAATCAAATGTTTTCATCGTCATCTGTGAATACCAGAAGTTTCGCAATGTTCAGTTCGTTGTAGTCTATCTCGCTATCAGACCAAAGAGTTGTAAAACATCTGAATGCAATCAGTACCTTTGTAAACTTTTCGCCTGTTACGTTAGTTTACTGAATGGAAGTAAACAAAAAAACTGATGGGATGAACTTAGTGACTGCAACCTCCAAGCTATATTTTTGTTTGCAGCATAATTACAATTTTGTAAGGAATAGTAAGTACACAAAGTGTACGGCACGATAAAACTTTCTGAACGTCAAAAAGCAACATATAGGACATTCAGTTCATGGTGGTAGTTTTTTAAAATGCACAACTGACACTTTTTCAGTCATTTTGTCTGTAGAGTTGTTTTCACTGCAACAGTCTTTTGTGATCTTATACATTTTCCAGTGCCTTGAACAAATTCAAGCATTGTTTTACAGCTGTATTTCTTCTCACGTTATTTGCTTGCCTGTGATGATATGTAATGGTATTATCCACTGGCATAAAATAGAATTAGCATGTAACTATGGTTATCTTTGCTTTACTTTCTTTGTCACTCTAACTGCCTTAATGTATTTATCTTCAACTATGTAACACACATTAGCAGAGATACCATTTTCTTTATCAGCATTGTTTTCTCTCACTATCTAACCAAACCATATCTTGTGTGTGTGTGTGTGTGTGTGTGTGTGTGTGTGTGTGTGTGTGTGATCATTGTGTGTTTAGTACAGATTCAGCCGGAGAAATAAATCTGTCATCCTATTTATAAATGCTTCCCGATCAGGTCCCTAGCAGACGATATTCGGCCCATTTTACCTGGACGATGGGCAACCTAACAGTTTCTCCTATATGCGATCACCAAAATTTACTATTTTTAACAAGGCACACTGAAGGAAAGCCAACTTATAAATCACAAATATAGATATTAACAAACAGCTTGATTTGCGTCCTCTTGATACAGTTAATTTTCCTAAAAGTATCTTGAGATTCAATGAATTTATTTCAACTTCCAACACCATATAAAGTCAACGGTAAATCTGCCCGCTGACGACAAATATGGCGGCTGATGACGTCATTCGGGAACTATTTAATCTCGTGTATGCAAGCTGTTTGTTTTTCATCCATTCAGTCACATCAGCATATGAGTTTCTGCTTATTGATTAGTCATGTCAAACTTTCACCTCGAATTTTTTGTTTATTTCCTGTCCAAATTTAGTATGCAAATTGTCCATCAACCATCTCTCCACTTGTTCAACCGTCCACCCGTCCGTCTATGTATCTATCTATTCTACGACTGAGCTATATTTATATATATATATATATAGGAAACTGCTCCTTCCTTCAAGCGGACAGAACTCTGGTTGCAAACAATTTATTAAGAAGAAAAATAGCAGAATTTTAAAGAAAGAATGTCAGGACAGATAGACAGACAGACAGATAGATAGATAGATAGACAGACAGACATACAGGATAGATAGATAGGTAGATAGAGAGATCCGCTCCAGCAGCAGAGAGGGTGAACAAACCACTTGCTTGGATTGTTAATTATTGAAACAAAAATACGGTCTCAATAGTCAACACGTTATAAATCCCCACCAATTGGGTTACTTCGTTTTTGACCTTCGTTCCACGCGTTTGTTTACTCGCGGACAACCTACTCATTGGTCGCACCCTCTCTGCTGCTGTAAATTAAATAACTATTATATCAATAATGATTGGTGAAGCTTACTCCGCAAGATTAGCTCGAGAACGACTATAGGCAATTAAGAAATATTTATCTGTCCGTGATTCTGTGAAACAGCAACTATAAGCGCGTCAAGAGTGTAAAGAAGAATTTGCAGAAGGTGCAGAAGAATTGTTTAAACCTATTACAAAGACTACTAAAGGCCTTCTTCCCACGTTGGAGAAAACCGCTGAAGCAACTGGAAAAATAGCAGAACGAACTAAGAAAACAAAACAAATTCTACGAGAACTTCAAGCTGAAATAGCTGCGGCTCAGCCACAGTTACAAGAAGTACAACAAGTACTTGATAGCGTTGACAAAGTTCGTGAGGAGGTCGGTGATGTAAGGGATCTTATTACGTCAAAACCAAAACCAAGATCAAAACCACCAACCCGATTTACCGGAAAAGGTCGTAAGATACTTCAAGAAAACCCTATAGCGCTTGCCGCAACAGGATATTCACGTCCTGATGAATTATTAAATCCAAATACCGCTAGTGTTTCAGAAAAAATTGGGCTTCTTTTGTATTTCGTAAGTCTCGTGGTATATCTAGAATCACCGAAAAATATAAGGATGATTTTGCAGAATTTGAGAAACAAGTCGAACAGGCTAAAAGAGCGCCCTTACCTGGATACACGTCATTGTCAGAAAAATCAATGTTCAGCCTACGTCGTCGTACTGAAGAAGAAGAAGAAGAAGAAGAAGAAGAATGGCAAGACGCTCCCGGCACAACTGGAAGTGGTATTAGCACAGGTACCAGGGGAAGTGGTCTTATAAGTGGTCCATGTCCCAATAACGTCCTTGCCGATTTTGAAAGACTAGAAATTTTGACTGGCGGAAAACGAGCAGGTAATAATTCCCCAGAACTTATAAATGAAGCAGCTGATATTTGTCAGAGATTATTTATAGGCGGTATCATGGACATTAATGTTTACCGGGCTCGCATCGATGAAATCGTTGAGGATTATTACCGCAGTGATTGACTGAAGGTATGCAATTAGATGCAGTGAATAAAAATAAGATGATCATACATAATGCTCAACGTGGACCGACCATGGTCAAGGTGATAAATTTGCGATTACCAACCTATAAAGCGATTTACGGGGATGGACTCGGTGATGTTCAGGGTCTATTCAGAAGGATAGCCCCAAAGGCGATACCGATTGTAAAACAACTGGAAATGAAAGCTATTGATGTTGTTCGTGATAAAGGTATTGGTGCTGTTGGTGATGTTATCAGCAAAGCATTTTCAGCAATCAAAGATCGACTTGCGCGATTGATACGACGAAAACCTCAGTCAGTAAAATTACCCAGCACTGAAGTGATGCCTGCGAGTGTTAGTAAAATAATAAATCAAGCTGCAAATAAAAAACTAGTAGAGTTAACTGGTGAAAAAGAAAAAATATAACTGCTCGTCTGATAGCAGAAAGTGGTTTTCGTGTTAGACAATAGTAAATATAATAAATATGTTCAATCGTGTATCTGACTCTGCATTTGATATGAATGCACCAGTACTCAAAGATGAGTCTATACGCGATTATCAGTATTATTCTTATGACGCACGTGAGCCAAATCAGCGTGGGCGAATTGAGCTCAGGATACAAGCAGATACTTCTTACCCGCTGAAACATTTATTGAAGTAGAAGATAAAATTCTGAAAAAAGATAATACTGAATATGGAGCTGATATTGGTGTTGGTTTTGTTGATAATGGTATTATGGCGTTGTTGGACAGTGCTACGTATATAATTCAAAAAGATGTTTACGTTGCCACAACAAGACTTGGTCTTGCAAGATACAGTGATGATTATTCAAGATCGGCCGGTTCGTCAATGATGTTTGCAAAGGATAATTCTGATTCTCCGGAGTACCGACAATATCAAATAGGACGCCCAAGAAACTTTGCCAGAAACGCCGACGTTGATGTGGAAAATTATGTTAATGTAGATTTTAATTTAGGATTTAAATCACGTCGATCAATGCTGAAAGATGGAAGTAGGAGATTTTCATGTGCAATTCCACTGACAAATATCTTTGGATTTTGTAGAAATGTTAGAAAGGTTATTTTCGGAGACAAGCATACAGTTGTACTCGTGCGAAAAGCAACAGATGATGATGCAATATAGCGACCTCCTGGTGATGCTGGTAAAGTAATTCTGACAAAACTTTCATTCTGGATGCCAGTAATGACTCCAATAATACCTGAAGAAGAACGTTTAGTTTCTTTTATGAATCAAGGTGGTAAATCAACGTTGTCATGGTTAACGATGACCACAGATAGTATTCAAAGCAACATTAATGGTTTATTCACATGGCAAATAGCATCACAACAAGGTGTATCTGCACCGCGACATATATTTATTGCTCTTCAAGATACTGCATGAATAAACTCACAAACGCGTAGTATAATGATATTTGACAAACTTGGGGTTAGTGAGGTTTCTTTGAGGATAAATGGACATCAAGAACCACCTGAAGAAATATTATTAAATTTTGAAAATAATCATGTAGCACGTGCTTACCATCGTTTGATGACATTCATAGGACGCGATCAAAATGTTGATACTGGTTTACAAATATCACAGCATGATTTTACAACGCTGTATCAGATCTATTATTTCTCACTGGAACACTTGGATTTATTCAGACAATCTGTCACTGATATACACTTTCGAGCTCGTGTGGCAAGAGGAGCAATTGCTAATTATAGAGCAATCGCTGTCATACTCAGCGATAAAACAATGCTACTCGAAGATGTTGGTGGTCGAATGAGAGTCATTGATGCCCCAGTCGAAAACATGTAATTAAATAGCTCATGATACTATAATGTCATATCATAATGTTAGTGTCAGTCTGACTCCTGGTCAGATTAAAAAACTACAATCAGTATCAAAAGAATACAGTGAAGTGAAAATTTCACTAAAGCGAGAACAGATCGAAGATGGTTCAAAAAACTATCACTGACAGAACGTCAACTCAGGCACTTCAATGAAGCCAAACGATCAAAGACAGGCATACGACTTAATCTTTCTGCGGGTGCCATTAAAGACATCGTTAAGACGGGTGGTATATTTCCACTTCTCGCAGCTATTCCATGAATAATAGTCGCCGCAGCCCCAGCCGTTGCAAAAGCAGCTGCACTTGGTGCTGTTGGAACTGCTGCTGGGATGGCACTAAAGAAAGCAACAGGAAAAGGAATCCCCCCCCCCAAAAAAAAGGAAAGGGTCTAAGACTGCCAGGAACCCGGTACGGAAAGGGTTTAAGACCGCCAGGTACACCTCGTGGATTCTCCCCATGTCCAATTTTGATTTACTTGATGCTGCTAAAAAACTAAATATCAAAATTTTCAGAGGTGTTTTTATGCGTGATCAATTACCACACAAACCAAACAACGTTGAAACTGGTATCATTAATCTCGATAAAAACTCTGGTCCTGGTACTCATTGGGTTGCATACGCTATTGATCCACGTAGAATTGTTTATTTTGATTCCTTTGGGTTGGCACCACCAAGGGAATTTTTAAAACATGTTAACAGAGATAAAATCACTGCACCAGTCTGGTATTTAACATTACCAACACAGACAATAACCGATCCTCCGATATGCGCCCGTGAAGTGCTCCCTGTACTCGACGCTGTATCATCATCAACAACACCACCTCATAAAGTTGTACATGAACACATCGTTTTAAATAATCGCTAATCATATAATGGTTGATATTTATGGAAGGTCATCTCCTGTCTCTGACAGGAAATTTTTTTTAGATAATATTGATTTATCGAAGTATGCTACCAAAGACGATTTTGCTGATATTATGAACCTGTCTGGAGTTGACCGGGATGAAGTTGTTATTTTTCAGGATAAATACTGTGTTTTGAAGACAAGTAATATTAAGTGGATCGACATAATTCGTAGAGTTCTTGGTGCTACCGTTGATAATATTCCAGTGTTTACTGATGGCGGTAGAATTAGAGACTCAAATGTATCAATCGCAACTATCAGAGATGAAATTAAAAAAAAAGTGTTGCTGATCGTTTAAAATCCACCGGTGACACAATGAGAAGTGAGCTGAACATGAATAGAAATAAAATAGTTGTTTTGAGAGAATGAACATCCGACGAAGATGCCGCGACAAAAAATATATGGATGATAAAGATACTGCCATTGATGATAAATTAACAACGTTGCGATCTGAATATGACGTTCACGTGAATATGTTTTTAAATGTCCGCAGAAATTTTCAAAAACTCAATAAAACCGCAGAAGATTTCTTCGGTAATCCATTACTCGCTGATATTAAACTTTCTGATATTAACGCGAGACTCAACGATATCATCAGTGGATTTCCTAATATCGTTCAAAAAACAAATCTGATTAAAATTCCTCACAAGCAGATCACCAACGTGGTATACACAGTATCATCAGGATCATCAACATGGTCACAACAAAATAACAGTAGCAAACACACAGCGGAAGTCACTGGTGTGTATAGGCTATCTGTGTTCAGCACTACAAAATTTAGGATATTTACTACATTTCCATGGCGTCATTCAACCGATAATTTTTCTGGAACAGTGTCTACTTGAACCATCTGATAAAAAAAATAACCGCAGCGTCCTACTGGTGGTGTCTGGAATTCGTCGCCGAAACACCTCAAATGATTACTTAATAAAGAGTATACATGTCGACAAACAAATGCAGATACGAACAAGTGTGTTTATTACAGACCCAACTGAAAAATATCATAGATGAGTATACAGTAAAAATAAAAAAAATATCGTAGACGTGTCGTTGTTACTGATATAACTGTTTATTCTGCATCTGCCGTAGTCGCTGGAATCGGTGTATTACTGTCTGCGGTAAAAATGACATCACCAGCAGTTGTAACAATTTGTGTTTCAACCACAACAACAATTGCTGGTGTTCTTAATATAATTGCAACAACAAAAAAAAACCAAAAAAAAATATATACAAGTGCGACTGATAAATTGCATGAATATCAAATACTACTCTCAGCGGCAACACAAGCACACGCCAAATTATCATCGTTGATATCATCGGGACTCAGCGACGGAATAATATCAGACCGGGAATTCGCAGAAATGCTCCTGATTTACGAATCAGGTGTTTTCAATTCCCTTGACAAGTCAAAGAACCTGACCTGATGTTAGGGAGTTACCTTGATTTAAAATCAGGGATTTATAAATAATGTCAAACGAATTACTACAACAAATCATCACTAATACAGCACCGCCAAAAACCACAATGATATCAGCAAGCTCAACCAATCCTGAATTCAGCGTGAATTTTCCAACTGCAATTCCGTTAAAGAAATAGCACTAGCACAATTGAGAGTTTATTACAGTTGGCCAAATATTAGATCAAAGTCGTTTGGTGGATTACAGCCAAACAATTCATTAGCATTTGCAAATAAAAATAAGGACGACGGAACACCCTACTGGCAAGTAGTCAGTATTCCCACGGGCAGTTATCAAATCGAACAGATCAATGATGAATTTCAGCGCCGGATTAAATCTATAACAGGCAAAGAATCCAAGATAGCCATTACTGTTCATGAACCAACATTATCTTCGGCGATTGAAGTATATTCTCCAGATTATGCCGTAGATATATATCAATCATCGATTAGAACTGTATTAGGTTGGCCTGATGTCGCGCCGGTTTATGTGGGACCACCGGAACCACATAAAGGTGAATTTTTTTTCATTGAAGCAATCATTTACAAATATTCCAAAATATCGAAAACAAGAACCATGGATATATTTTAAAGCAAATAATAAAATTGCTATAGGAAATAAAATATTTCCCGACATATCGGATCATTTGCGTTATCCCCACCCCCCGAACCAAAACCAATAAGACCAGATGTGTTACCAGTTCCAGTAGAAAAGAAATTAAATATAAATTTTATTAAATCATTCAGAAATGCAATTGAGTCTGAATATAATTAGCACACACTAATATAACAAATCTATTTACGTCCATAACACAACATTACGACGAAGATGTAAAACAACAAATCATCGAAAATAATAATCATATAATACATGTTCTCTCGGACCGGAAATAAGTTAACAGAGTTATAATTGCAAATATAAAATCCAAATACGATTTAAAAGATTTATTTTTAGACTATTATAAAAAAATCAGTCGATGAACAGAGCGATGATATACTTTTACCTTAACTTAAATTCGATACGAAGATAGCAATAGGCGAAATCATTGGTAAATATTTTCCGAATGTAAGATTGTCTGGAAGAATTGTCCTAGTATACATAATCATTGTACTGGTAAAAGATATTATTATAAATCGGGATAACTCTAGCGGAGAAAGCGTTTGCTTGACGGAGTTATCTCCCTTCGTCATCTGATATAATAGGTACATAGCGAAATATTATTTTCTGGTTAAATTTTTTGAATACGCCAATTTGGTTATGTTATTTGCGACCCGTTGTACTGAAGGTGGGGCAATATCAAAATATTTGCCAGCTGCATATGTCGAAGGAAATAGTATTTCTTCGCCTGTCTCTACATTTACAGATATAACAACCTTTGCGTATCGTGGTCCGCCAGCATTTCCAAATTTGCAATTCTGACTCTGTGTAACAGCCCGCAAATCACATAAAGAGATATCCTTTTGATCTGAATTAATATGATCGATCACAAGACCCTTTTCGATTATTCCATGAAAACATTCGTAGATGAATCTATGTGAATAATAATATTTATTTCCCTTGATATTGAACATGATATAACCAGTATTAGTGACAAAACCGACTGTTTTTTTTAATCGACAGTGCCTGATTACACCATCACGAGATGTTTCATAATTCCTGATGATGGGATGTGTTACAAATTCATTTTGTTCCATTCGTATAATAATATTATTTGTCTAAATCATTAGTTTGAAAATCTGGCGAGATAATCTCCTGTGGTTTTTATGGGGGATTCGAATCCATCGGTATTATTGTTTTTATCATAATATCGTTTCAATTCTCTGTATTTTTTTACCACCGCATTGTACACACAGTCGGGTTTTTCCTCTAACCCCAACACCACATCGTAAACACGGTTTCGGTCCTATACTCCCTCTGCGAACATTTTGCATGTGGTATGCACAGAATTCATTTACGTATGCTTTGTTACAAGGAAGTGAAAAACCGATCTTGAGCCATCTGTATTTATTGTTTGAATCATTATATAATATTTTATACTTCAATTCAAATATATATTTGCTTTAATTATAATATGGAGGAGTTTGAGAGATTATCCGTAATTAAGCCCTCTAAAGCCAGATTTGATCTTAACAAACTGCCGGAATCTAAATTTAATTTTTCGATGCAAGATCTCGCTTTAACGAATAGGGATATAACTAATCGTATCCGTGAAGCCAAGAAGGAATTTCGCAGCGATGATACGGCTCATGTGTGGTCAACGTTCAGAATTATTGATATTATCGACATTAGAATGAATGACGAGCGAGGAAGGAAGATTATTAACTATCTCGACAATCAAATATATCTTATTCTAATAAAATTCATTGTGCAGACAGAAGACGGCATTTGGATTATCCGTGATAAACGTGACCCTGTCCGCATACAGTCAGGACACACTGGAAACAATATTGTCACGTTAAATAAAAATTCCAAACCAGGAACATTGACTGGTATTGACAAACCATATTATTAACGAGCGTATCCTGTATTGAACATGATATAACCAGTATTAGTGACAAAACCGACTGGTCTTTTTAATTGACAGTGCCTGATTACACCATCACGAGCTGCTTCATAATTTAATTGTTTATGGTATATATCCGCTAAATGATAAACCTAGTGTTGATGATCTTAAACCGATGAAATTGTCCTTGACAGAGTCAAGGATAAATTGTGTAGCCGAGCGAATTACATAACACTTCACAAACGCGATGCGTGGAAAAGGTTTAACTGATTTACGACGTAAAAAAATAAATAAGTGGGCAGAAACAGTTAAAGATACCGGAGGGTCTATTAAAGATATCGCTGAGTTAGCAAAAATATTGAAATTCCCAATAACAGTGAAAACACTAACCGGAGAGATTTTGTACGAATCGAAATATAAATCAAGAGGAGCTCCGATAACGATTATTGATCATATCGCACATGCATGGACATCGGCCGTAACAATATTTCCCACGAGATCGAACTGTTAAATGTTATACTGATTATATCTTTGATTTTATCAGAAATATTAGTAAGAGTGACCCTGTATCCGTGTGGTTATTTCAGAGTTCGGAATCTGTGTATGATCAGTTTGTCCGTCCTAATGGAGAAATTTATCGTGCAGAATCACTCCACGAACAAATGAAAACAATTGCATTAAAATATACTCCTGACAATATCTTGACAGAGTCAGAAGTTGAGCAATTAATGAATAATTGTTTTACCGTTCCATCAGTTGTTGCACATGCTGCTCAAAAGAAGAATTCATGGTCACCGACAAGATTGGAATTTCTTGTTGATATTCAACGTAGCTGCATCGAATACGGACACGGCGGATTGTGGAATACTAAATACGATTATAGAAATGTTATTTCGGTTGATATGGTAGCATGTTACCCTTGAAGTTTTCTTGGATATGGAGAGTGTTCTGAATACTTTAGAAGATTTGGACATCCAACACACGAAGTGACAAGAGTTGCGATAAATGGTCCCTTGCCAGATTTTGATTTAACTGGATTTGCCTGTGTAGAGTCGTTTGAGTTTGTAAATAATCTTCATCCGATTGTTTATGCGTGGTTTGGAAGACATTTTTAAGAAAAACACTGGTTTCCAATTGTACTATTACGATACATGCTTGATGTAGCGATATTGATATCATTAGTTGCAAGTGAAGCGATAATAACATATCGTCCGCAAAAACAAGTTTGGGTACCACAACCAAAGAAATATTCTGATGATGAAAATCCTGATATGACTGATTATGAAAATAAGGTCACAAAAGATCTCGGCAGAAAAATAATTGGTAAATGTATTCAGGGTAGTTCATGTGATCATAAACCACATTGTACAAGATTAATTATGGACGATGCTGAACTCAATTTTATAATTGCTGATACAACAGAGAAAGGTACATTTATAAGTCGAAGTAATGCTTATTTGTCAGACGGAACTAAATTAGGTACAGTTGTGATCTATTTTGATGATGAGTCACCGCAGTTTACTCATTTAATATCTTCGATGCTCGCGTACGTTTCAATAAATTTGTTATCAATGATAAACAGA
>JAECUM010017431.1:0-42722 GCA_016617855.1 Megalonaias nervosa | reverse complement strand
ATATATATAATCCATCCATCCATAACGGCTTGGTCGTCCGCCCAGGTCAACAAGGGCGGAGGTGGAAAGATCCGTGTCAGGAACATCACCATTGGCACCTGGATTGTGAGAGCAGCAGGAAATCTTGAGGAGCTTACATATGAAATGAGCAGATACCGCTGAAACATCCTAGGACTCTGTGAGATACGATGGAAGAACATTGGAGAAACAACTACTTTGGAAGGCCACAAACTGTACTTCAGTGGCAGAGAGGACAAACATGAGCATAGAGTTGGGCTCCTTGTCCACAAGGACAGCGTGAGTGCTGTCATAGGATGTCGGTCATTCTCCAGCCGCCTCAGGGCAACTCCATTCAACACCACCGTCATACAGGCATACGCCCCAACGTCAGACTATGATGACGCAGATGTGGAAGACTTCTATGATTAGTTACAAGTGTGGATAAGACACCGAAGAATGACATTCTGGTTGTGCAAAGCGATTGGAATGCCTAGATAGGCGAGGACGCTTGCATGAACTGGAAAGGAACATGTGGGCGCTGCTGCAATGCACATCCCAACGAGAGGCCTGAGGCTCCTGGAATTCGCTAGTTACAACGACCTTATGTTGGCAAACACCTTCGGCCAACACAAAGTATCCAGAAGATGGACATGGCACAGCCCAAGCGGAGACCATCACTGTCAGATCGACTACATGATGGTGAAGAGGTGCTTACAGTCAAGTGTAAACATCGTCAAGACTCGAAGCTTTCCCGGAGCGGACATTGGAAGTTACCGACCTTCAGGCTACATCTAAAGAAGGTCAAGAAAGAGAGCCACACAAGAATAAAGTCTGATCTCGAGAAACTGAAGGATCCCGAAGTAGCAGAGGCCTTCCGGGCAATGATTGGTGGGAAATTTGCACCTCTCACCATCCTCGACGCTGACGATACAGACACGTTGATCACCACCTTCAATACAGCAATACACCTTCAATACAGCAACGACCGAAACAGCCAGCGAGATCCTTGGTAGACATCGCCCAGTCAAGAAGCCCTGGGTCATAGCTGAGGTCTTGAACCTGTGTGACAAGAGGAGGGAGCTGAAGAGGAAAAAGAACGATATGGAAGGGGCAGAGCAGTACAAGGCAGTCAACCGGGAAGTCAAGAAAAACATGAAAAAGCAATAGAGAACTGGATTTAAGAACAGTACAAAGACATTGAAGGAAACTTCAAAGGAACAATAGCAAGAAAGCGTACCAACTGGTCCAAGATCTAACAAGCACAAAACAACGGCGAGTTACCTCCTTACAGGACAAAGCCGGAAAGTGCCTCACAGAAGAAAAAGACATTCTGAAAAGATGGACAGAGTACTGCGCAGAACTTTACAACCACCGAGCCACAATAGATCCAGAGGTACTGAACGTTCATCCAGCAACTAACAACGACAACCACCCTATCCTACGTGAAGTAGAATCAGCAGTGAGATCGTTGAAAAAGAGGAAGTCAGCAGGAGTGGACAACATCCCAGCAGAACTGGTCCAAGCAGGAGGAGAAGCAATGATTATCGCCCTCACAAACATCTGCAACAAGATCTGGCAAACAGGAGTATGGCCATCGCCGTGGACCCAATCACTGATCATCACCCTCCCCAACAAAGTCAACTTGCAACAGTGTCAAAACGACCGTACAATCAGTCTTATTAGCAATTCAAGCAAAGTCATGTTGAGGATACTGCTGAACAGACTAAAGCCACAGGCTGAGAAGATCATTGCCCAGGAGTAGGCAGGTTTCAGAGCAGGGCGCAGCACAACAGAGCAGATCTTTAACCTCAGGATATTGTGTGAGAAGTAACTCCAACACCAGCAAGATCTGTACCACGTCTTCGTGGATTACAAGAAGGCATTTGACAGGGTATGGCATGCAGCCTTGTGGGCGACTATGAGACTATACAACATCAATGCCAACCTCATTACAGTAATAGAGCACCTGTATGACAAGGCCACCAGTGCAGTATACTTCAACGGCAGCATAGGGTACTGGTTCAGAACAACAGTCGGAGTCAGACAAGACTGTCTGCTCTCTCCCACATTATTCAACATCTTTCTGGAGAGAATCATGGCTGACTCATTTGAAAAGCATGAAGGGACAGTCAGCATCGGAGGCAGAACAGTCACCAACTTAGGTTTTGCCGACGACATTGATGGACTAGCAGGAAATGAGCAAGAACTAGCTAGCTTAGTAGAGAGCCTCGACAAAACCTCTGCAGCCTACGGCATGGAAATCAGTGCAGAGAAGACCAAAATAATGACCAGCAACACCAAGGGCATCAGCACTGACATCATGGTCCAAGGTACGAAGCTAGAAACAGTCCAGAGCTTCAAGTATTTGGGGGCAATTGTAACAGATGAAGGATCGAAGCCTGAAGTACTCTCCAGGATTGTGCAGACAACAGCAGCGCTGACAAAACTGAAGCCCATCTGGAGCGACAAGAACATCGCATTCAGTTCAAAGGTCAGACTGATGCACTCACTGGTGATCTCCATATTTCTCTACGCCTGTAAATCATGGACCATAGCAGCTGACTTAGAGAAAAGGATACGGGCCACAGAGATGAGACGCTTCCGAAAGATCCTAGGCGTCTTATACAAAGACCGTGTCACCAACGAAGACATATGGCAAAGGATCAGACAAGCCATTGGGCCTCACGAAGACCTCCTGAGCACAGTGAAGAAACGTAAACTGCAGTGGTATGGGCATGTTTCACGATCATCAGGACTTGCCAAGACAATCCTGCAAGGCCCTGAACAATGAAGAAGAGAGGCAGGCAGACAAGGAGGTGGGAAGACAACATTCGGGAGTGGGCAGACTTGACACTGAGCGACTCACTGAGAAAGACGGAAAATCGAGAGGAATGGAGGAAGATGGTTCTCCGATCTCATGCGGTGCCCCAACGGTCTACCAGACTACGGGACTGATGAAGACGATGATATCCTGAGTATCTCTCTCTCCTCACTCCTTCACACACACACACACACACACACACACACACACACACACACACACACTTTGAGTAGAACTGTAATTGTTTCAACATTTTTGATTTATTAATACAACTCTTCTTTTACAGTTTCATGTTGTAATACTGAATTGCAGAAGTTGTTTTGTTATGATACAATTTCTTTGGGTTGTTAAAATACATCTTAAGGATCTCAAGAAAGTATATAGTAACAATTTCATCATCAATCAAAATCAATTATCCGAATAATAGCTGATTGCAAACAAAATAAGGCTGATATACGGGTTACATATCATTTTTGAAGGGACCACGGATTATACAGGCTTTAGGCCTAAGGATTTGTTATCAAGTTTTGTTGACAATAGATTATCTATGTCGGAGTCTTGAATGTTTGAGTGATTTTAATTTGTGGTATTCTTAATGAATATTTTCCAGGAATATTTTAAAACGTTGGCATCGTATGATATTAAAGAGATAAGGATTATTTGATAACCCTCTATAAGTGTCATCAATGCTCCCCCCCCCCAACCTTGTAATTGGATTTGACCTAAGGGAAGGGATAATTACTCTCAAATTTATGAAACTGAATCACTGCGGACAAAGATATAACACATATTTGTATTGTTGGAGACGATTGTGGTGTCCGCTAGATATATATATATATATATATATATATATATATATATATATATATATATATATATATATATCCTGAGTCTCTCTCTCTCTCTCTCTCTCTCTCTCTCTCTCACACACACACACACACACACACACACAGGGACACAAACACACTTAGAGTGTCATTGAAATTGTTTCACCATTTTTCATTTATTAATATAACTCTTCTTTTACAGTATCAGGTCGTTATATTGAATTCCAGAAGTTTTTTTTTTTGTTATGATGTAATTTCTTGAGGTTGTTAAAATGAAAAAAAAAAGTTGCATTATAATCTCAGGAAAGCATGTCGTAAGAATTTGATGATCAAACTCAGTTACCGGCATTATAGACGAATGCGAGGAAAATGAGGCTTATTTGCGGGTTACATATCATTTTTGTTTGGGCTCTGGATTAAACAGCTTTTAGGCCTACGAATTAGTTATCAGTTTTGTTGAGAATGGATTATATATGTTGGAGTCTTGAATGTTTGAGTGATTTTAATTTGTTAATGAATATTTTCCATAAATATTTTAATTTGTTGGCATCGGATTATATTAAAGTGATCAGGATCATTTGGTAATCATCTATATGTCATCAATGCTGCCCCCCCCCCCATTCCGTATAATTTGATTTGACCCAAGGGAAGGGATATATCTCTTTCATCCCCCACTTAAACAATATTTGCTTTTCGTCCAATAATTCCAGCCAGTGGTTCTTTACATTTTACACTCAGACACGGAGCGTGTACCTTGAATAACAAAGTACATTCAGTTTATTCATATTATTTTATTTATAAAACATTCATTGTATGTAGGTACAATGCACGTATTGTAATAATTTTTGTAAGGGTGACATTATTACCCATCACCGTCTAGGATTTGTTATTATTACTCATGAACCGTTGGTAGAATGTATAGCGCTTCGCTCCATTTTAACTACATCAACAGACTGTTGAATGATTAACTTGTGATCTGAAACTCACCACGACAATAAATAACCTGTTACAATAAGTTGGCATCAACAGTAATTAGTAGATCTTTCAACGGACACCTATATGTATATACTGACGATTTTCCCCTAATTGTCGTCATCCTCTTACATTGGATCCAGCCCGCCTTAGCGCAGCTCGTCATAGCGATAATTTCTGCGTCCGTTTGATTAACATGGGATCTGAAACTCGCCACGACATTAAACAACCTGTTAGAATAAGTTGACATCAACAGTAATGAGATTTTTAAACAGACACTTTTTATTGACGATTTTCTCATAATCGTCGTCGTCATCCTCGTAGAGTTCATCGAGCCCGCTTTAGCGCAGCTTTTCATAGCGATCATTTCGGCGTCCGTTTGTATGTGTCTGTCCGTCCATACCCTAGATTAACTTCAATGTCTTTTACTTTCCTTTTATTTCAATACTATTTTGTTTATCAGTTGGTGTTTGAATATAGATATAGTATTCAGTTAAATGCACGGATATGAACCAGATGTTTTCATTGTTGTTGTTTTCGTTTTCGTTTAAAGAGTTCTCCAGTGATTTTTTATGATTTTTTTCTGATACAATGTTACTCTTATTGCGTGGTTTTAATCATTTACTTCTGACGATAATTATTCTCAAATTTATGAAAGTCAAACACTGCGGTCAAAGATATCACACTCGACATATTTTATAGTTGGAGACGATTGTGGTGTCCGCTATATATGTATATATCCTCTCTCTCTCTCTCTCTCTCTCTCTGACACATACACACACAGACACAGAAACACACTTAGAGTATCATTGTAATTGTTTCAATATTTTTTATTTATTAATCTAAATCTTGTTTTACAATTTCAGGTCGTTATTTTGTATTCCAGAAGTATTGTTTTGTAATAATGTAATTTCTTGAGGTTGTTAAAATCAAAAAAAAAAAAAAAAATTAAATTATAATGATCTCAGGAAAGAATGTCGTAACAATTTCGTCATCTATCAAACTCAGTTACCCGAAATATAGCTGAATGAAAACAAACTAAGGCTTATATACTGGTTCCATGTCATTTTTGTAGGTTTTCTGGATTATACAGCTTTCAAGCCTACGGATTTGTTATCAGTTTTGTAGAAAATGTATTATATATGTCGGAGTCTTGAATGTTTGAGTGATTTTAATTTGTGGTATTGTTAATGAATATTTTCCAGGAATATTTAACACGTTGGCATCGTATGATATTAAATTGATAAGGATTATTTGGTAACCCTCTATATGTGTCATCAAAGCTTAACCTCTCCCACCCCGTATAATTTAATTTGACATAAGGGAAAGGATATCTCTTTTATACCCCCTGAAACAATATTTGATTTTCGTCCAATAATTCCAGCCAGTGGTTCTTTACATTTTACACTCCGACATGGAGCGTGCACCTTGAATAACAAAAGTACATTCAGTCTGATGCATATTATTACTAAGTTATTTTATTTATAATATAATCATTATAGGTAGGTACAATGCAAGTATTATAATAAGTTTTGTAAGGGTGACACTATTACCCATCACCGTCTAGGATTTGTTATTATTACTCATGAATCATTGCTAGAAGGTATAGCGCTTCGCTCCATTTGAAATGTCAACAGACTGTTAAGTGATTAACATTTGATCTGAAACTCGCCACGACATTAAACAACCTGTTAGAATAAGTTGGCATCAACCGTAATGAGGAGATTTTTAAACAGACACTGTTTATTGACGATTTTCTCATAATCGTCGTCGTCATCCTCGTAGACTTCATCGAGCCCGTTTTAACGCAGCTCGTCATAGCGATCATTTCGGCGTCCTTTTGTATGTCAGTCTGTCCGTCCATACCCTAGATTAACTTCAATGTCTTTTACTTTCCTTTTATTTCAATATTATTTTGTCGGTTTTGGAATATAGCTATAGTGTTCACTTATGTCTACGGATGTGAACGAGATGTTTTCATTGTTGTTGTTCTTGTTTTAGTTAAAATATTTCTGCATTGATATCTTTTGATTTTATTGTGATACAATGTGATACTATATATATATATATATATATATATATATATATATATATATATATATATATATATATTCTCCCACTCTCTCTCAAAGACATACATATACACACACACATTCACACACACACACACACACACACACACACACACACAGAGGGAATAATTGTAATTGTTTCTACATTTCTGATTTATTAATATAACTCTTGTTTTACAGTTTCAGGTCGTTATACTGAATTCCAGAAGTTTTGTTTTGTTCTAATGTAATTTCTTGAGGTTGTTAAAATAAAAAAATTTACATTTTAACATTCTCAAGAAAGTATATCGTAACAATTTCATCATCAATCGAAATCAATTATCGGAATTATAGGTGAGTGCGACCAAAGTAAGGCTTATATACGGGTTACATATCATTTTTGTAGGGACTACGGATTATACAGGTTTTAGGCTTACGGATTAGTTATCATTTTTATAGACAATGGATCATAGATGTCGGAGTCTTGAATGTTTGAATGGTATTGTTAATGAATATTTTCCAGGAATATTTTAAAACGTTGGCATCGTATGATATTAAATTGATAAGGATTATTTGGTAACCGTCTATCTTTGTCATCAATGCTTAACCCACCACCCCGTATAAATTAATTTGACATAAGGGAATGGATATATCTCTTTCATACCCCCGAAACAATTTGATTTTCGTCCAATAATTCCAGCCAGTGGTTCTTTACATTTTACACTCCGACATGGAGCGTGCACCTTGAATAACAAAGTACATTCAGTTTGATGCATATCATTACTAAGTTATTTTATTTTGTTTATCAGTCGGTTTTAGAATATCGCTATAGGATTCACTTTTCTATACGGATATGAACGAGATGTTTTCATTGTTGTTCTTGTTTTCGTTTAAATATTTCTACATTGATATCTTATGATTTTATTTTGATACAATTTTATTCATTTTAATCATTTGCTTCTGACTATAATTAACTCTCAAATTTATGAAAGTCAAATAATGCGGAGAAAGATATAGCACTCTATATTTTTATTGTTTCAGTTGGAGACGATTTTGGTACGTGCGATCTATCTATCTATCTATCTATCTATCTATCTATCTATCTATCTATATATATATATATATATATATATATATATATATATATATATATATATATATATATAATCTCCAACTCTCTCACAAAGACACACACACACACACATACACACACACACACAGAGTATAATTGTAATTGTTTCTATATTTTTCAGTTATTAATGCAACTTTTGTTTTCCAGTTTGAGGTCGTTATACTGAATTCCAGAAGTTTTATTTTGTTATGATGTAATTTCTTGAGGTTGTTAAAATAAAAAAAAATTGCATTGTAACTTTCTCAAGAAAGTATATCGTAACAATTTCATCATCAATCGAAATCAATTATCGGAATTATAGGTGAGTGCGATCAAAGTAAGGCTTATATACGGGTTACATATTATTTTTGTAGGGACTACGGATTATACAGGTTTTAGGCTTACGGATTAGTTATCATTTTTACAGACAATGGATTATATATGTCGGAGTCTTGAATGTTTGAGTGATTTTAATTTGTGGTATTGTTAATGAATATTTTCCAGATATATTCTAATACGTTGGCATCGTATGATATTAAAGTGATAAGGATTATTTGGTAACCCTCGATATGTGTCATCAAGGCATGTCCCACGCCCACCTCTCTGTAATTGGGTTTGACATAAGGGAAGGGATATATCTCATTTATACTCTGCTTCAACAATATTTGATTTTCGTCCAATAATTCCAGCCAGTGGTGCTTTACATTTCACACTCTGACATGGAGCATGTACCTTGAGTAACAAGATACATTCAGTTTCATAGATATTATTACTAAGTTATTTTATTTATAATACAATCATTGTAGGTAGATACAATGCACGTATTGTAATAGATTTTGTAAGGGTGACACTATTACCCATCACCGTCTAGGATTTATTACTCGTGAATCGTTGGTAGAATTATAGCGCTTCGCTCCATTTTCACTATGTCAACAGACTGTTGAGTGATTAACTTGTGATCTGAAACTCACCACGACATTAAAGAACCTGTCAGAATAAGTTGGCATCAATAGTAATTAGCTTTTTAAATGGACACTGTTTATTGACTATATTCTTAAAATCGTCATCCTCGTAGATTTGATCGAGCCCGCTTTAGCGAAGCTCGTCATAGCGATCATTTCGGCGTCCGATTGTATGTCAGTATGTCCGTCCATACCCTAGATTAACTTCAATGTCTTTTACTTTCCTATTATTTCAATACTATTTTGTTTATCAGTTGGTTTTGGAATATAGCTATAGTATTCACTTTTAAGTACGGCTATGAACGAGATGTTTTCATTGTTGTTGTATTTTTCATTTGAATATTTCTCCATTGATTTCTTACGATTTTATTGTGATACAATGTTACACTTATTGCGTGCTTTTAATCATTTACTTCTGACGATAATTACTCTCAAAGTTATGAAACTCAAACACTGCAGACAAAGATATAACACTCGAAATCTTTTCTTGCCGTTGGAGACGATTATGGTGTGCGTAATATATATTCCACCCCATCTCTCTCTCTCTCTCTCTCTCTCTCTCTCTCTCTCTCTCTCTCTCTCTCACGCACACACACACACACACGCACACACACACAGAGGACAATTGTAATTGTTTCAACATTTGTCATTCACTAATATAACTCTTGGTTTTGTATTCAGGTCGTTATAACGAATTACAGAAGTCTTGTTTCATCCTCCGTTGATAATGGCGCTGTTCAATATCGATGTGGAAAGTATCTCTATAGATTATAGTACAGTAGATCTTCAGTTGCTCAAAGTAGATTCTCCGAATTATAGCTGGATGCGAACAAAATAAGGCATATGTACGGGATTTCTGTTTTGTAGGGACAATTGATTATATAGATCGGAGTATTGAATGTTTTGAGTGGTTTAAATTTGTTGCATTTTTAATGAATATTATCCAGGAATACATTAAAAATGTTGGCATCGTATGATATTAAAGTGATAAGGATTATTTGGCAACCGTCTACATGTGTCATCAATGCTTCACCCCACCCCACCCCGCTTCAGTGTAATTCGATTTGACCTAAGGAAAGGGATATCTCTCTTTCATACTCCTTTGAAACAATATTTGATTTTCGTCCAATAATTCCAGCCAGTGGTGCTTTACATTTCACTCTCTGACATGGAGCATGTACCTTGAATAACAAAGTACATTCAGTTTTGATGCATATTATTACTAAGTTATTTTATTTATCATACAATCATTCTAGGAAGGTACGATGCAAGTATTGTAATAAGTTTTGTAAGGGTGACACTATTATCCATCATCGTCTTGGATTTGTTATTATTATTCGTGAATCTTTGGTAGAATGTATAGCGCTTCGCTCCATTTTAACTACGTCAACAGACACTTGAGTGATTAACTTGTGATCTGAAACTCACCACGACATTAAACAACCTGTTAGTATAAGTTGGCATCAACAGTAATTAGATTTTTAAATGGACACTGTTTATTGACTATTTTCTCATAATCGTCGTCATCCTCGTATATTTGATCGAGCCCACTTTAGCGAATCTCGTCATAGCGATTATTTCGGCGTCCGTTTGAATGTCAGTCTGTCCGTCCATACCCTAGATTAACTTCAATGTCTTTTACTTTCCTATTATTTCAATAGTATTTTGTTTATCATTTGGTTTTGGAATATTCCTATAGTATTCATTTATATGTGCGAATGTGAACGAGATGTTTTCGTTGTTGCTGTTGTTTCGTTTGAATATTTCTCTATTGACTTCTTTTGATTTTATTGTGATACAATGTTACTCTTATTGCGTGGTTTAAAACATTTACTTCTGACGATAATTGTTCTCAAAGTTATGAAAATGAAACACTGCGGACAATAATATAAGACTCGACATATTTTTGTTTCTGTTGGATATATATATATATATATATATATATATATATATATATATATATATATATATATATATATATATATAAAATCTGCGTCTCTCTCTCCTACTCTCTCTCTCTCTGTCTTACAAATATACACACACACAAACGCACAAACACACTTACGGTATAACTGTAATTGTTTGAACGTTTTTCATTTATTAATGCAACTCTTGTTTTACAGTTTCATGTAGTTATACTGAATTCCAGAAGTTTTGTTTTGTTATGATCTAATTTCTTGAGGTTGTTAAAATGAAAAAAAAAAATACATTCTAATAATCTCAAGAAAGTATATCGCAACAATTTCATCATCAAACTCTATTGTCCGAATTCTAGCTGAATGCGGACAAAATATGGCTTATATACGGGTTACAAATCATTTTTGTAGGGACTGTGGATTATACAGGCTTTAGGCCTTCGGATTATTTATCGTTTTTGTAGACAATGTACTACATATGTCGGAGTCTTGAATGTTTCAGTGATTATAATTCGTGGTATTATTAATGAATATTTTCCAGAAATATTTTAAAACGTTGGCATCGTATGATATTAAAGACATAAGGATTATTTGGTAACCCTCTATATGTCATCAATGCTTGCCCCACCCCTCCCTCTCTGTAATTTCATTTTTAATTTTATTAATACAACTCTTCTTTTACCGTTTCAGGTCGTTATACTGACTTCCAGAAGTTTTGTTTTTTTATGATGTAATTTCTTGAGGTTGTTAAAATGAAGAACAAGATACATTAGAATAATCTCAGGAAAGTATGTCGTAAGAATTTCATCATCAAACTCAGTTACCCGAATTATAGCTGAATTCGTGGAAAATAAGGCTTATATGCGGGTTACATATTAAAAAAATTGGGGGGGGGGGACTCTGGATTATACTGCTTTTAGGCCTACGAATTAGTTATCAGTTTTGTTGAGAATGGATTATATATGTCGGAGTCTTGAATGTTTGAGTGATTTTAATTTGTGGTATTGTTAATGAATATTTTCCAGAAATATTTCAATTTGTTGGCATCGGATTATATTAAAGTGATCAGGATTATTTGGTAATCACCTATGTGTTTTCGTCCAACGGAATCTATATACTGACGATTTTCCCCTAATCGTCATCCTCGTACATTGCATCGAGCATGCTTTAGGGCATCTCGTCGTAGCGATCATTTCGGAGTCCGTTTGTATGTCAGTCAGTCCGTCCATACCCTAGATTAACTTCAATGTCAGTAGTGAGTGGGGTAGTATAGCGTCAATGGGAAAATACATTAGACACCCCCACCCCCCGGGCCAGTATAGCGTCACGATGTTTGGCGACAAAAAATCACCCTCGGCCTGTATAGCGTCAATGGAAATTTAACATAGGGAATGTATAGCGACAAGAGGAATGGAACAGGTAGGGTGACGTCACGGTACTGGACACTTGCAACAATGTAGCAAGTACCGTGACGTCATGCCACCTGTGTCATTTCTATATACAAACACGAATCATTCGCGTTCGTGTCAGTGAATAGTAGAGTATAGTATGTTTTAAATTTTTTTAGGCAAGAAAGAATCTTTTCGAGGCAGTGGAGTGGCCCTGAAAAGGGCCTTTGGGTTCTTTTGCTTCTATTGTCTCCAGTTTTCCACCAGCTCTTCACTTTTCCAATGATTCCTTTCTTCTTTTTCTTTTCTTCTGGTATCCAGTCTGGATGTCCCATAGCTCTAAATTTTTGCTGTATTTTCATCCAGTTTTGATTTAGTCCTTTTTTATCTTTGTTTTCCTTCTCCTTTCTCTCTTTTGTCCAGGTGTCTTTGATTTTCGTTACCTCTTCTTTCATAACTTTTCTCATTAGGTCTTCAGATTTCCTTAATTTTTCTAATCCCCACAAGACAAAAGACCACTCCGTAAAATTGTCTTGCTCTTCTTAAAAGCACCTCACTTGGATGACATTATCCTTCAATGTCCCCATTCTCAAATATTTACGATGGATGAAGCCTCTTATTTTTTCCACCTCCTCTTCTATCATTCCTGCCACCTGATCCCTAGCTACTTTCAGGCTAGTGACTTGACTGTCACAAAGTCTTGGCTGTCTGGATAGTTCCATTCCTGTTCTAGCCTTTCCACCACGTAGGCTGCATCCATCATCCAAAAATAACTGTTTCTTAATTGGTTAAACAATTCCATCTTGTGTTGGCCAGTCAACGCGGGTAGCCAGACTGACGAGCGTTCCGCGTTGTATACGTCAAGCACAGACGTGAACGAAAACATCCCTTACACTCACTTCACATATGGTATACTATCCTCACCAACGAACGAGAAAGCAAAAAACACATCTATTTACTATTCTCACCAACAAACGAGAAAGCACAAAACACACACCTATATACTATCCTCACCAACGAACGAGAAAGCAAAAAACACATCTATTTACTATTCTCACCAACGAACGAGAAAGCATAAAACACACCCATATACTATACTCACCAACGAACGAGAAAGCATAAAACACACACCTATATACTATCCTCACCAACGAAAGAGAAAGCATAAAACACACATCTATTTACTACAATCACCAACAAACGAGAAAGCATAAAACACACTTATATACTATCCTCACCAACGAAAGAGAAAGCATAAAACACACCTATACACTATCCTCACCAACGAAAGAGAAAGCATAAAACACCCCTATTTACTATCCTCACCAACGAACGAGAAAGCATAAAACACACATATACTATCCTCACCAACGAATGCGCATGCAAACACACACACACACACACACACAGAGTATAATTGTAAAGGAAAGGAGTGAGTGTTTATAGTCACACTACTCTACATTCACACCAATTGGCAAATTTAATAGTCACTCTTTTCTAGAGATCTGGTTAGCCCTGAGAAGGGCTGTTTTTTTTCTTGAACTCGAATTGCACCTGGTTAATGCTGGCACCTCCCAGGGCGGGCACCACACACACAACGACGACTCCAATCTTGTTCCCAATTGACACGTGTGGTTGGGAGTGCAGAAGGGGCTTGAGTTACTTCACCCTCCCAGTCTTCCGTCTCTGGGATAGTGAAGGCTTCCCTCCTTCTCCTATACCACAACCGTGGATGATGACGTTGTGGTGCTGGTAGTGGTTGTGGTGCTGGATGTCGTACTGGTACTGGTTGTGGAGGCGTCCTCACCTCAGGTTTCACCTCACACACAGGACTTAGCATGAGGTGAAGCAGGATCCTTTTCTCCTTTCTTTTTCATCTTCTCTTCCTCCTCTTTAATTCTGTCTTCCTCCTGTATTGCTTACATAGCCAGTTCATCTAAAAGACGCCTGGCATACTCCAGGTGCATTTGGAGTTCAAGCAACTTAGCAATTCTGCTATTCATTTTAAATGTTGACGAGTCAACGATGGGTAGCCAGACTGACGAGTGCTCTGCTTTATATTTCCGGAGCACGAACATGAAGGAAGACATTCCCTGTCACCAAAACTTACCACCAAATCAAACGCGCGGACCTAAAAGAAACACTCACGTTGACTTTTTACTCTTCACTTACAAACAGACAAGAACGATTCGACAAGACAGAGAAACAAAGGGTGGATTTTTTTTACTGACAAAAGAAACGAAGTGCTTATAGACACACTTCTATTTATTTTTTAAAGACACAAACACATAAATTTGTTTTGGCAATTGAATTAGTATGTCTTTTCTAGAGTATTGGGGTAGCCCTGAAAAGGGCTGTTTTTCTTTGTTGATGGGGAAGTGATGGGGCAATCTTTTTTTACTGTCTAAGATTGAGTCCCCGTCTGGCAGCAGGCTTTCCTATACGATACAGCCTGCTTCTGCGGAAAGAGACCTTTATTTCATAAATAAAAGGTTCCTAAAATCTTTAAGTACTTCGTAACATCGTTGATCATCTACAGATGGTGCCACTAAATATAATTTATCCCACTTCAGCCATCGCATTATCAGATTAAGTAATAATTACGTTTTACCAGACCCAGATGGGCCAAGTATAATCGCTCTGATAGAATTTGGTAGCGCTTTGTGATGCTCGACTGGCTCTTGTTTTCGTGTCGCTGAGAAATCAATTATATCCATATAATAATAATATGGATCTATATTGTGTTCGATGTAAAGCGCGTACGCCCACAAGTGAATTAAAGACAATAACAAAAAATAAAAGGCGCGCACTTACAGGCAAGTGTGAAATCTGGTACAAAAAAAAATATAAATTTATTTCATTAAAGACAGGTGGAGATATCGCCGCTTCGTTAGGTAAATTACCAGGAACTCCATGGGCAAAGTACCCCGGTGAAAAACATTTGCCCGGGTATAACTATTGTGGTCCTGGAACTCGTCTCGATATCCGACTCGATAACCGAGATCAACCAAAACCTGGAGAATATCCAATAAACGCAATTGATCAAGCATGTCACATTCACGATGTCGCGTATAAAAGTACGGATTTACAACAACGGCACCTTGCAGATGTGAAGTTGATTCATGCGTTAAATTCTATACCCGATAAATCACTTCGAGAAAGATTAGCTGCTTTTCTGATAAAAGCTGGTATGAAAGGTAAAATAATGTTAGGGGCTGGTAATTAATCAATTGATTATTATAATGGAATCTGTTTATTATTCCCCGAGAGGATTCTGGAGAGGTAAAGCAGCGATTAGAAAACTTGCTGAAGCAGCAAAAGTCTCACGTAATGTCGCTGCAGCGTGGTTAGCACGACAGGCAATATGGCAAATTTATCTACCACCACCTAAAAAATTCAGTATGCGTATTTTGATGTTAATACCCCTAATGAAGTTCATCAAGCAGATATTTTGTTTTTACCACACGATACCATTAAAATCGGTAGACGTCAATACACAAACAAATACGCGTTAACCGTCGTTGATGTTGCGAGTAGGTATAAAGAAGCAGAACCATTATCAACTAAAACAGCGACTGAAGTTGCATCTGCGCTTGAACGCATTTATCAACGAGGACCCCTGCGATGGCCACAACTGCTACAGGCTGATCCTGGCAAAGAATTTCTTGGTGCAGTATCATCGTTGATGAAGCGACATAACGTTAAAATCAGACGAGGACACACAGAAATTCACCGTGATCAGGCAGTCGTTGAACGATTTAATCGAACACTTGCTGAGCGGTTATTTGGATACCAATACGCGAGGGAAATATCTACCGAATCCATGGAGAGATCTCGTGAATGGGTTGCAAGGTTACCGAGTGTGATAGCTGCGTTAAACGACGAAGTGACTCGCGCAACTTCTATGAAAACTTCTAATGCGATCAAAAAAAAAAAAATATATATATATATATATATACCCCGTAGCGATGGCTACGGACAACGTAACTCTTCCTCTCAACCTGTACTAGGTAATGTTACCGTAAGATATTTATACGAACCTGGTGAACTTGAAGGAGGAAGAAAAAGAGCAACTGATCTTATCTGGAGTGTGACCACACACAAAATTTCTAGCGTGGTAAGGTCCACAGGTAGACCCGCAATCTAGATTAGATTCAACTGCTCCTCAGCGTGGATTTGTACGCGAACAATTACAAATAATTCCTACAGATACACAATTACCACCGCGTTCACTTTCATAAACTTGCAGCGCCCCGACGTCGATTACATTCAAGACAGGTCAGCATTACATTTTCGCGTGTGTGACCAAGATTACTATTAATTCTATCAACGGTAAATTGTCTTGGATTATTACTTAAGTACTGCCATAGCATATTACAGTTACAACTTGCACAATGATTATTCTGTTGTGCTTTTAGTGTTATAATAAATTCAACATCGATATCAAAATCGCGATTATTTTTTTATCACATTGTTTATAGCTCGCTAACTTTTTGTTGATATCGACGGGAATTTCTTCGGTTATTACGCAATCCATGATAACCCGGCCCAGTTGAGATAGTCTCCTGACTCGAGACACTGCAAGATAAACTAAATTTGACCACTCAATACTATCATCGACAATCCAAATGCATGTATCGGTAATAGGTAATCCCTGTGACGAGTGAATCGTTATAGCGTATCCTAACGTCCACGGCGATTTATCCATGATTAACGCGCTCTCAACATCAACAGCAACTAAAACGATATCATTTAACACAAGATTTTGTATTCCACCACCAGAAATCTCAACATAACATTCTGTCGTCGAGTATCTGCTGGACGATAACACAAAGGTACATGTAGATTTGAAAATTTTTCTTTGTGTAACGTAAATAATTGTTGTTGAAGCGTATCGCGAACTATTTTTCTGCTCGCAACTATCAAATCAGAAGGTCTCCATAAAGCCCAAAAATCATTCATGGAAGTTTCTGGAATTACTTTACGCATTATCTCATTGTATTTTATCTGGCTGTAATCTTATTAACTTTTTAAACTCCTTTAGTGATCCATCAATAGCTCTATGGTCATCGGGAATTTCTTCGTAATAATCTACAAATGTTTTCAGCCACTCATGTGGAGATTGACCAACAAAGGGTGGTGGTTGACCATGATCGCTACACATCACCACAGCAGTATTTTTTGATAACAGCCAATCAAGAAATATTTTTAATACCTCTAGCGACACCGTGCATATCTCGTCCCAGATAATAATTTTAGGAATGTATTTCTCACCCATCCGCGATGGAGTCCATGCGTCTTCGCACCATCTAAAGAAACTATGATATGTACACGATTTTACTTCTCGTTCTTTTATTTCCCTGGCGAGTTTATGTGTCGGTGTCAAAACAATCATATCAGAACAATTACTAAATAATTTAATCGCGCGTGTTGTTTTACCTGAACCACCACACCCATTAAGATAAACGGTTTTATGTCTAGCTACGGGACCATATACAGATGGTGCCGATGACATCCTGGATAGCTGATTATTCTTGTAATATATTCTTATAATTTCAACATCGGCGGATTCAGAATAACTGATTATATCCTCGTGTTTTATTCTCCATTCGCCCCATGATGCGTGATCGTTAAGTAATTGTTTTAATAAATCCGCATATTTTTTGTTTATATAAAATGAATCTGTCGCGACTCTGACTGCGTAACGAGGAAATATGTTTATCATCGATAATAAATTTATCGAAACATACGCTAACATCGAAGATCTTAAATGAGTAAACTGCGGTGACTCGTCATCAGAATAGCTCACAACTGTACCTAATTTTGTTCCGTCTGATAAATAAGCACTACTTCGACCTATAAGTGTTTTTCTCCGTTGCATCAGCGATTATAAAATCGAGTTCAGCATCGTCCATGATTAATCTAGTACACGCTCGTTTATGATCATATGATCCTCCTTGCGTAAATTTTACCGATTATTTTTCTGCCGAGATATTTTGCAAATTTCTCATCATGCCCTCTTCTGTATTCACTAACAATATCAGGATCTCCTTCAACATCATTAAATACATCCGGTTCAGGCAACCAAACCTGTTTCTGCATGTGGTATGATATAATTGCTTCACTTACGCATAATGACATTAAAATTCGCGCATCAAGCATATACTTTACTAGTATTATTGGAGCCCAACATCGCTCTGAAAAATGTTTTCCAAACAATCGGATGGAGATCCTCGTAAAACTCGAACGACTCTATACAAGCAAATCCGGTTAAGTTAGCAGGTCCTTCCATGGGAAGGGGTCCGTTTATCGCTACATTGGTTATCTCTTGTGTCGGATGTCCAAATCTCTTAAAGTATTCAGAACACTCTCCGTATCCAAGAAAACTTCCAGGATAACACGCTACCATATCAACTGAGATAACGTCATTATAATCGTATTTAGTGTTCCACAATCCGCCGTGTCCGTATTCGATACAACTTTTCTGGACATCTTCAAGAAATTCTAATCGTGTCGGTTTCCATAAATTTTTCTCCTGAGCGTAGTGAGCAGCGACTGATGGAACGGTAAAACAATTATTAATTGTTTAACCTTAATATCATCAGATGTGTATTCATGCCAAAGGCGTTGTGCAAGATCTTTCATTTTCCCATGGAGAGATTCTGTACGATAAATATCACCATTAGATCGTACAAACTGATCATGATGATCATATTCTGAACTCTGAAACAGCCAAACAGATACAGGGTCAATTTTACTGATATTTCTGATAGCATCAAATACATGACCATTATACAATTTAACCGTTCTATCTCGTGGAAATATTGTTACCGCCACAGTCCATGCATGTGCGTTATGATCAATAATATCTATAGAAGCTCCCCTTGATTTATATTTTGTTTGTACAAAATCTCCCCCGTTAACGTCTTCACCATTATTGGGAATTTTAATTTCTTTCCCAGCTCAGCAACGTCGCTGATAGACGCTCCGGTATCTTTAACTGTTTCTGCCCAGGTGTTTATTTTTTTGCGTCTTAAATCCGTTAAACCGTTTCCGCGTATCGCGTTTGTGAAGTGTTCTGTAACCCCTTCAGCTACGCAATTTATCCTTGACGAAGTCAATGATGACAGTTTCATAGGTTTGAGATCCCCAACGTAAGGTTTATTATTTAACTGGTATACCGCGTATACAACCGCAGTTACAGGGTATGATCGCTCGTAATACGGTTTATCAATACCAGTAAGTATTCCTGGTCTGGAATTTTTACTAATAACAATATTATCTCCTGACCTATGGACAGAATCACGTTTGTCACGAATAATCCAGGTGTCATCGTCTGTCTTTACAATAAATTTTATTAAAATAAAATATTTCTGAACAAGGTAATCAATAATCATTTTTCCTCGTTTGTCATTCATCGTATTAACGGTGTTTTTAATTCTGAATGTCGACCACACATGAGTCGCACCATCGTCGCGAAATTCCTTTTTGGCCTCATGGATACGTTTTGTTATATCTTTATTCGTTAAAGCTAGATCTTGCATAGAAAAACTAAATTTGTGTTTTGGCAGTCTGTCAAGATCAAATCTAGCTGCGGAAGGTTCAATCGCGGATAATTCCTGCATTATTATAATTAGAACAAATACATATTTAATTGAATTTTAATCTTTTTGTATATGATTCAAACAAAGAATCGATGTGCCTGGCTTATGATAGGATATACTTCTCCTTGTAACAAAGCATGCGTAAACGAATTCTGCGGCTTTCACATGCAGTGTGTTAGACAGGCAGTTTCGGACCAAAACCGTGTATGCGGTGTGGTGTTGGAAAAACTCAATTGTGTGTACAATGCGGTGGTAAAAAATACATTGAGCTGAAACGATATTACGATTAAAAAAATACATCTTCTGAATCTCCTATACAGACCGAAGGAGATTATCTCGCTAGATTTTCAAAATAATGATTTAAACAAATAATATTAGTATATAAACGGAGCAAAATGAGTTTGTGAAGCATCCAATAATCACTAATTATGAAGCATCTCGTGATGGTGTAATTAGGAACTGCAGATTAAAGAAACCAGTCGGTAGTGTTATTAATACTGGTTATCTTAGATTTAATACCGGTAGAAATAAAAATTATTTATCACATAGGTTCGTGTTCGAGTGTTATTTTGGAATCATCAAAGATGGACTCGTAATAGATCACATTGATGGAAATCCCAAAAATAACTCGCTTGATAACTTGCGAATTGTTACTCAGAGTCAAAATTCTAGGTCCGGAAATACTGGCGGCGTACGATACGAAAGGGCTATTAAGTCCACAAATACAGATGGCGAAGAAATTGTGTTTAAATCAATTACTTCTGCTGGTAAATATTTTAACATATTACCAGCTTCAGTAAAACGCGTGGCAGATGAAATATACAAATCTGCCTTTTCCAAAAGATTTCTACAAAAAATCAGGTTCACCTATCTACCAGAACATTCTTTATGAACCAGTATCTTTTTGCTTGTCAAAATTCATATTATATTATATAAAATGAAATTCGGCAAAATTGTTAAGATTTCTCGGTTTAATCGTGTAAATACACATCCGATTTATGAAATTTGTTAAGATTTATTTAGTCGTGAAAACACCCCATCAGATTTTATGAAATTTGTTCGCTTTTCTCAATCTTTTCATGCCAAACCCCCAGCAGATTTATGAAATTCAATCAGATTTATTCAGTTTTATAAAAAATATATCAAAATTCATATTATATTATATAAGATGAAATTCGGCGAAATTGTTAAGATTTCTCGATTTAATCGTGTAAATACACATCAGATTTATGAAATTTGTTCAAATTCCTCAGTTTAGTCGGGAAAATACCCCATCAAAATCAATGAATTTTGTTCAAATTCCTCGATCGTTTCATGTCAAACCCCCAGCAGATTTATGAAATTTAATCAAATTTATCAGATTTATTCAGTTTTATAAAAAAATATATCAAAATTCATATTATATTATATAAAACGAAATTTATCAAAATTGTTAACATTTCTTGATTTTATCGTGTAAATACACATCAGATTTATGAAATTGTTAAGATTTCTTGATTTAGTCGTGAAAACACCCCATTAAAATCAGTGAATTTTGTTCGCTTTTCTTGATCTTTTCATGTCAAACCCCCAGCAGATTTATGAAATTTAATCAGATTTATCAGATTTATTCAGTTTTATAAAAACTATATTAAAATTTATATTATATTATATAAAATAAAATTCAGCAAAATTGTTAAGATTTCTTGATTTAATCGTGCAAATACACATCAAAATCAGTGAAATTTGTTCAAATTCCTCATTTTTAGTCGTGAAAACTACCCTACAACAATTGAGTTTTCAATAATTTCATCGTTGTATAAATAATGATGCTATTATGCACATTATTCTATAAAATCTCAATAATATTTATATTTTCTACGTTCTTATAAAACGCCTTGCGACCTAGCAGTGAATTGTATGAGGTTATTTTTAGAAATGAGCTGGCATTGTGTTTCGTCCAACTTATCGATTATTTTAGTATCCTTGGCAACGTCTGATTAATACAGACTTTTAGCTGTGGGTTTTGTGTAATGCAGTTTCAAGCATTTGGAAACTGAAAATAAATTCACGTTTTACAATAAATTCTGATTTTATTAAGAAATCCACTGATTTTATTCTGTATACTAATATTTTCATTATGTATACATATTGAAGTCCGGTGGCCGATTGCTAACGCGCTGGGTTTTCATGCTCGAAGTCCGTGGTTCGAATCTTGTGACTGGCATATTGCCGGCAAAGGCGATTTGATGCCAAAATTTGTTATTTATTGGGCGTAGCCAGCCCTTCTACGTTTCAATAGAAAAAATTTGTACACTTCTCCCACCATTGTCACTTGGTGGGTGCAATTTTGCACTCCCTGGGTGATTATGATGGGGGGGGGTGCAAAAATTTCTATTGAACGTAGAGAAGGCACGAAGTATTGTCCTAGGATAAGTTAGTTAAGTCTACATGTACTGTGTTGTCATTATAAATACATATTAATACATTACTGTAAGTACATTACTGTAAATATGCTTGATTCGGGGCTACATAAAATCATAATGCCTAGACAGCCCTCTGAATATCTAGTATTTCGTTTCGATTAGGAATTCGCTGGGGGTGTGTCTATGAGTCCATAAGATAAGTTTATATAAACCTCTGAGCCTACTAGGATGACCTTTGGCAACCTAGGGGTTTCACATGGGGTTAATGTGCTGTAAATATGCTTGCTGTAAATACGCTACTGTAATTAAGATTCTGTGTTTTGTGTTGCCCTAGGATAAGTTAGTTAAATTCTTAGAATTAAGTTTATATGTGACCTCTGCTAGGATATTATTTGGCAGCCTAGGGGATCACATGGGGTTAATGTGCTGTCCGTAATTAAGATATAATCATAATCATGTGTATATAATCATCTTCATGTGTATATAATCATCCTGAAACAGTCCTTAGGGACTATTATTTTTATATTAAACAAACATAATGAATATAATGAATTCCGAAAATATTAATGTTATTATTTCTGCGATTAAAATATTACAACATAACGGTGTAAATATATCTGATAATCTTAATCCTGAAAAATTCTGTCTGACTTTTGTCGTTAGAACAACGGAAATTAGAGAATCGGTACACACTACCATCTGATTATAAATTCATGAAGTTTATCCAGCAGGCAATGTTACAGTCGCTGGCAGCAGTTACAGATGATCAGGTAAAGCTGTTTGTACCTCTCTCAAACGCTATTGACAAAATTAAGTTAGAATTATCTCATGAATACGAACAGAAAAAGATTGTGAACCTTCGTATAAGACAATTAAGAGAACATTGTGAAAATGAGTGTGGAGTTAATGTGATAATGGCTAAACAAAATCCCTGGTAAGTATACAAGGTTATTTACTTATAATTTCATCTGCCCAGTAAAAAAAAAAACAACTATTCTGATCTGATATTTTTATTTTGTTTTTTAATGACGCATTGTGATAAAATCGCTATGATAACGCTCTATGAGCGTACATACAGATTTATACTTAACGTTTCATTCTGTAAATCCAAAATACGTCCTTGCTGATCAGTAAGTTTGAAATGTATCCTCGATAATAACGGATTATGTACACGTAGATAAACGGGGTTAATTGGTTCAGATACAATTAAATACCCGGGAGGCACTTGAGGGCTAAATGTATATAATATATAACCTTGCTGGGCAGCGCTACTTTTTGAAAGATCTACTTGATAGCTGTCATCAATTACATCACATACTAGATTGACTGCGATCGTTGATGTTATATTAACAATATCAGGCGAGATATGACGGCCTCCACCGTATGGATCATTATTATATTTAAGAATAACCGGTGGTGGGGCTATTTTTTTCCATGATTCAAGTATTTTTGGAAAATGTTCGTTAATAAGATCAGTTAATGATTTTTTTCATTTCAGCGTTATTTAAATCTGGTATAATAAAAGTTTGTGAATCTTTTTCTGTTATTTTGTAATGATCAAGAAATGATTGCTTAAGTTCTTTATTTGATATAATACTTCCATTGACTTCAATCGCAACGTGTATAATACTTCGATTGGCGATGTATAAATCAAATAAGATCCCATTTAAATGTTTTATTGTTTCGATTATCTGATTTTTTACACCATCGTCATAATGTTGAGATAATGAAATAAATAAACTTCTGAAATCATTAAGTGTTTTATCGTATTCAGGCTTAAGAACATTAAAAAACATTTTAAAAAACTCTTCATCAACAATATTTCTATAGGTCTGCGCCGCGACGGGGATGCCAGTAACTACTGATCTAGTCATCTTGGGGATCCTTTGACCGTCAAAATCAGTAAAGAATATGGCATCGTTGCTTGGATCAAATTTAAATCCTATATAATGCCATGGATTTTTATTTCGATATTCTGGATCTTTAATGAATCTGTTTTCTGTTGTGAGAAATTCATTTTTGGTTGGTTCTGGAATTCCATTTGACCTTTGGTCAGGAGCATCAGGCCATCCTAACACAGATCTGATGGAACTTTGATAAATATCTACAACATAATCAGGGGAATTTATTTCAATCGCCGCTGATAATGTTGGTTCGTAAACAGTGATTGCTATTTTGGATTCTTTTCCTGTAATAGATTTAATTATGCGTTGGAACTCATCATTAATCTGTTCTATTTGATAACTGCCCGTTGAAATTCCAACAACTTGCCGATCGGGAGTTCCATCGGGTTTATTCTTATTTGCAAATACCAGTGAATTATTTGGTGGTAGTCCACCAAACGATTTTGACCTGATATTTGGCCAGCTATGATAAACCCGTAATTGCGCTAATGCTATTTCACTTGCTGGAATTGCAGTTGGAAAGTTAACGCTAAATTCAGGATTGGTCGAACTTAATGATATCATAGTAGTTTTTGACGGCGTTGTATTAGTGACGATCTTCTGCAATAGTTCTAACGATGACATTATTTAAAATACTCCGTTATTTAATAGAACATAAATTCAACCTTCACTAGCGCAAGTTACTTTATCGCTAGCGATTATGAATGCTTCATCGTAGGTTTTCATTATCGTTGCAAACTCTTCATCAGATATTTTACCATCGCTGAGATACGCAGAAAGATACGATGATAGTTTAGAATAGGATGTTGTTTCTGTGTGTAGTTTTATTATATACTCTTGTAATTTATCATTTGTACACGTAGATATCTTTTTAGCGATAATATTAAGAATGCCTGCGCATGTTGTTGCCGTTGAAACGATAATTGTTGCAACTGCAGGTGCTGTCATTGTTATTGTTGATAATAATAATCCGGTTCCAGCAATAACAACGGAAACTGAGTAAACAATTATATCAATAACAACCATACGTCTGCGATATTTTTTTACTTTTATTGTATAATCGTCGATGATATTTTTTAGTTTAGTTTGACACTCACGTACTTGAGCGTATCTGTGACGTTGAACGTCGATAAGTGAATCCGTCACTCGATTCATTATACTAACAACGTCATTTAATTAAGCTTCATTTACGAATTCCAGGCACCACCAGTAACGTCTCGGGGGCATTTCCGTTGATGTCAACGTGAACGTTTCTTTGATGTCCTTGGTTAGCATCACCAGCAATGGATTATGATATACATTCGGTGATAATGAAGTGGCCGCAGTAATTTCCGAACCGTACAGGGATAGTCTGTAAAACCCAGTTACTTCTGCGGTATGTTCGAGAGTTTTGTTTTGCGGTGTCCATGTTGTTGATCCTGATGCTACTGTGTATACCACATTGACGATCTGATTGTGAGGAATTTTAATCAGATTAGTTTTTTGAACAATATTAGGTATTCAGCTAACAATATCGTTGAGTTTCATGTTAATATCGGAGAGTTTGATATCAACAACTGGTGGAGTTCCAAAAAAAATCATTAATAGATCTGTTTATGTTTCTACGAAAATTTAAGAAAGTTTGTACGTGATTAGTAAAATTAGTATTGATTGTAGTCATTTCATTATTGATTGTTTTTATTGCTGTTCCTTTATCGCTAGCGATCTTAATGTTGCTATCGTCTACATATTTCTTCGTTACAGCGTCGAAATCTGATTCTGGTGTTCTAAGATTATTAATACCATTATTATTCATGTTGAGAAATGCACGCATTATACCACCATTGACTAATACGTACTTAGATTCTTGATCATCGACGTATTTTTTTGTTGCTGCATCTGTATCTGCGGTTGGGTTCCCAAGGTCTATATTTTATTTCGGTTCATGATAATTGTACCGGTGAATGAATCACCAGCTCGCTTGATAAAATCGTTAACTGACCTACCGGAATCTTGTATTTTACCTTGATCAGAAAAAATAACGATATTATTAATAACCGCGGTGGGAATTCGTATAAGAACATCTAACAGTTGTATATTACTCGTTTTTAATCGTCCTTGTTTATCCTGAAAAATAACGACCTCATTTTGATCCACACTTGTGATATTTAATAAATCATCGATTTCATTTCTGAGCTGATCAAGAGTTGCATATTTAGATAAATCGACCCCCTGCTGAGCTTTGCGAGAAGATCTTCCATAAATATCTACCATTATATTTACTGATATCTGTTTAAGTGTGACAACGTGGTATATTCATGCACGACTTTATGAGGTGGTGTTGTTGATTTTGATACAGCATCAAGTACATTAAGTACTTCTCGACCACATATCGGTGGATCCGTTATTTTTTGTGTTGGTAATGTTGAATACCAGACTTTAGAACGCATCGAATTCTGAGCAGTATTTACATATTTTAAAAATTCCTTTGGTGGTGCCAACTCATACGAATCAAAATAAATAATTCCACGTGGATCAATTGCATACGCCACCCAATGAGTGCCTGAACCAGAGTTTTTATCGAGATTAATAATACCAGTTTCATGTTGCATTGCAACGGTAGGTAATTGATCACGCATAAAAACTCCTCTAAAGTTTCTTATATTCAGTTGCTTAGCGGCATTAAGTAAATCAAAATTGGACATAGGAAGAATCATCGAATTCGATGACGAAGTTACCGGGGCAATCTTAGACCCTTTCCGTACCACGAATGTGGGGTCCCTGGCAATCTTAGACCGCGACCGTATGCCGGGCCTGATAATCTTAGACGGCCCGGCTGTGGAACGTTTGGTGCCCTTAGACGTCTTCCGCGTTGTTTTGCCCGTGATCTTTTTTTTTAAATTTTCTGCGTGCATAATCCCTTGACCCGTTGCTTTCTTTAACGCCATTCCAGCAGCTGTTCCAACAGCGCCTAATGCAGCTGCCTTTGCAACAGCTGGGGCTGCAGCGGCTATTATTGCTGGTAATGCGGCAAGAAGTGGAAATATACCACCTGTTTTAGCGATTTCTTTAATGGCACTCACAGAAAGATCGAGTTTTATACCTTTATTCGATTTTTTTTTTTTTTTGCTTTATTGAACTGATTATGCTGGCGTTCTGATAATGATAGCTTATTCGGACCACCTGCGATTTTTTCTCACCGCAGCGATATTTTTGCCACGCGATTATTTTTTGATGATGATTGTAGTTTTTTAATCTGACCTGGAGTCAGACTGACGTTAACTAGATGTGACATTTATAATTATTACGAGCGATCTAATTACATGTTTTCTACTGGTGCATCAATAACTCTCATTCGTCCACCAACACCTTCAAGCAACATCGATTTATCGCTAAGTATAACAGCGACAGCTCTGTAATTAGCAATAGCTCCTCGGTTTACGCGAGCTCGAAAATATATGTCAACGACTGATTGTCTGGTTAAATCTAAATGTTCCAGCGAAAAGTAATAAATCGGATATAATGTTGTAAAATCTAGTTGTGATATTTGTAAACCAGTATCAATATTTTGATCACGTCCCATAAATGTCATTAATCGATGATATGCACGCGCAACATGATTATTTTCAAAATTCAACAAAATATCATCGGATGGTTCTTGATGTCCGTTTATCCTCAAAGAAACTTCAGAAACCCCAAGCGTGTCAAATATCATATTACTTTCTGTTTGATCATTTACTCGTAAATTATTCTGAAGCGCAATAAATATATGCCGTGGTGCAGAAACGCCCTGCTGTGATGCTATTTGCCAAGTAAATAAACCATTAATGTTACTCTGGATAGAATCTGTGGTCATTGTCAACCATGATAACATCGATTTACCACCTTGACTCATAAAAGAAAGTAAATGTTCTTCTTCAGGTATTGTTGGAGTCATTACTGGCATCCATAAAGAAAGTTTTGTTAAATTTACTATACCAGCATTACCAGCGGATCGCCATATCGCATCATCGTTGGTAGCCTTTCGCACAAGTGTAATTGTATGCTTAACTCCGAAAATGACCTTTCTGACATTTCTACAGAATCCAAAGATATGTCATAGTGGAATGGCACATGAAAATCTTCTACTTCCACCTATTAACATTCCTCGACGTGATCTAAATCCTAGGTTAAATTCTGCATCAACATTAATAATCATATTTGTATATCAGCGGCGGTGTTTCCAGCATTGTTTAGTGGGCGTCCTATATCATACTGTCGATACTCAGCGTGGTTAGAAGTATCCTTAACAAACATCATTGATGGTCCAGCTGATCTTGAATAATCATCACTATATCGCGCAAGACCAAGTATCGTCGTGGCAACGTCGACGTTTTCATGACAGATCTCAATCTCTCGTCCATCAATGATATATGCTGCACTTTTAAATAACGCCATGATGCCATTATTAACAAAACCAACAATAAAATCAGCTGCGTATGCTCCTGGCGGTGCAAGAGTATTATCTAAAATTTCACCTTCAACTTCAATAAATGCTTCAGCGGGTAAGAAATTTCTGCTTGTATCCCGAACCTGTAGTTCAATTCGTCCACGCTGATTTGGCTCTCGTGCGTCATAAGAATAATACTGATAATCGCGCACAGATTCATCCTTTAAAACTGGTGCGTCCATGTCGAACGCGGGATCAGATATACGCTTGAACATTATTTATTATTATCGTCTTCGTCTAACACGAAGACCACTTCCTGCTATCAAACTAGCGGTTATATTTTTTTCTTTTTCTGACATTGGTACACCAGCTAATTCGGCTAGTTTCTGATTAGCAGCTTGATTTATTATTTTACTGACATTTGCGGGCATCACTTCAGTGCTGGTCAGTTTTAGTTGAGGTCGGACCGCTGGCTGTCTGCGTATTAATCGCGCTAGTCTATCCTTGATCGCTGAAAACGCTTTGCTAGCAACATCACCAACAGCGCCGATAGCTTTTTCACGAACAACGTCAATAGCTTTCATTCCTAATTGCTTTGCGATAGGTATTGCTTTCGGGGCTATCCTTCCAAATAGACCTTGAACAACATCGCCTAGTCCATCTCCGTAGGTCGCTTTGTATACCGGTAATCGTGAGTTTATCACCCTGACCATGGTTGGTCTATGAGTATGTACGATCATATTATTATTAATCGATTTTATCACTAATTACATACTTAGTCGCTGTAATAATCATCGGCGATTTCATTAATGAGGGACCGATACACATTAATATCCATAACACCACCTGTAAATAATCGTTTACAAATATCAGCTGCTTCATTGATGATTTCTGGGGAATTATTGCCAGCTCGTTTTCCCCCAGTGAGAATTTCTAATCGATCAACATCAGCAAGGACGTTATTAGGACAAGTAATAAGACCACTTCCTAAACCACTTCCAGTTGTGCCAGGATCTTGATCTTTTTTGCCGCTCTTTGTTTTTTTTGTCCGCCTTTTTTTTGTTGTTGTTTTTTCATCAGTTTTTGAAATTCTTCCCCCACTGCTAATTGTTGTTCTGGTGATTTCAATCGTTCCATTATTTCTCGTCGTTGTCGTTCTTTTTCTTGTAGCTCTTGTTGTAGTCGTTGTGTTCGTTGTGGTGATGGTGGTTCATATTGTAGAGGTGGTGAAAATACAAATTGTTGTTGTGGCGATAGTAGTGTTTGTAGTGGTGATTCTTGTGGTGATTCTTGTTGTGATGGTGGTAGTGATGGTGATAGTGATGGTAGTGGTGATGGTAATTTCTGTGATAGTTTATATTCCTCTATATATTCTCTCACGGTATTTTCAAAGATTTTAAAATTATTATAATCTTCATCACTTCTGATTTCTTGAATACCAGTATGGACACGATATATATCCTTAACCCAATTGGTAGAGCTTATTAAATTAGCATATTCTGGTTTTACAAATTTTCTTTTTTGACTAATTCCAAACGCGGCAATTTTAAGTGCGTTTTTTTTTGATTTTTGATAACATCGACAGCTTCAGGCTTAAATTTATCTGTTATCTTAGTTTTTGGTTTAGGTAATGGTAGTGGTGGTGGTGGTTGAGCTGCTTGAATTTGACCAGCAATATCAACAGGTAATGTTTTAAGAGCTTTTTGTGCCGCCTCAGTTGCTGTAACAATTTTCTTTGTTGGTTCGACAATCGGTTTAAATAATTGTTCTGCACCTGCTGGGAAATCCACTTAAGACTCCTGACGAGATTGTAGTTGTTGTTTGACTAAATCACGGACGGGTAAATATTTTTTTGATCGCCTGTAGTCGCTCTCGAGCTAATCTAGCTGATTGTGGTTCTTTAATCATTATTGATATTATTTATAATGGTCGTTTAATTTACAGCAGCAGAGGGGTTGAACAACCTATACTTAGTGACCAACGCGTAAAATCGTTATTTTTCGGTCTTCGTAGGAACCTTTATTTATGGAATAAAGATCTTTTTTTCAGCACTCGCAGGAACCTTTTATTTATGAAATAAAGGTCTCTACAAAAGTGGTCTGTTCACCCCCTCTGCTGCTGAAGCAGAACTCTTTGGTGTCCACACGGCAGTCGACAAAACCTCTGTCTGGTTCTTGCTGCTGCTGTTGTTGTTGCTGTTCTCACTGCTTCTGAAGTCTGTACTTCTCTGTCCATTCTTCTTGTTCTTTCTTGATTTCCTCTCTGAAGACCTCTTCTACTAGGTCTTGGGCTATGGCTAACATCCTGACATTCTCTATCTCTTCAGGCTTAGTTATCAGGTTTAGCCTGACACGATGTAAATTGACGTAAGCTTCGTTCAGCTTGGCTAGTCTGGAAGGCATGTTCATAGGTTGACGAGTCAACAGTGGATGGTCAGACTGGAGAACAACCCCCTTTATATGGTTCAAACGCGGACGCGATAGAAAACATCCCTACTCGGTTTTAGTGTCGGAACGCTATGATAGCGAATGTCATGGTGAGGGATAGAGAGAAAGTCAAAGAGCATATATTCAGTGTTTTTTGAAAACAAACGACAGACACCTTTTTTTCAAAACACAACATTTTTTATTCAACTAACAATCAACTACTAACAAGTAACTAGTAACAATAACATCAAACAAATTATTTTTGACAAGGTTGACAACGTTGTGAAATCATGTGAGATTTCCATTGATGGAAGTCATGGGGCCATTGATGTACACTACGTTTCCTAGCTAAAGACAAAAGATAACTATAATGGTCACAAAACCATCGATCTACTTTCTCATCGTTTCTAGAAGAGTGACGATCAAAATAAGTCACTAAATGTTCTAAAGGATATCCAAGACTGCGTTGATGAAGAAAATATACACAATATTGTCCACACACCATGGAATCTGTACCTTGTAATTTCACATTATTGTATCGTGTCGTCTGCGCATTTCTTCTCATAAAGTCAATGATATCGTCTTCCAAAGGGGGTAATCCATACGAATCAAAATATTCCACACAATTCTCTTGAGGGAAGTAGACGGCAGCCCAGTGAGTTCCTGGAAGATGACTTTCGTCCGTGTTGATGACATCAGCTTGATGGTCTTGAGGTTTGCGATGAGGTAGCTCATCTTTAGCGCACACGACAGTATTCCAAGAAGCAGTATACGAACTATTGTTCAAAAGGTAATAAAGTTCCCAGGTATCCATTTTTTGTTGTGTTGTTTTTTTATTCACAGGTAATGATAAATCATCAATTCAATTCTGACTTTTTGTTTGAAACGATCTGTCAAGTAGCCGTTTCTTTGCCTTGTCTCCGCACTCTGGGCTAAGAGAGATTCGATGCGATAGATCTCTAGAGTAGACAATGGTGGGCAGGAATGATCACGCAAGCCTTTATACCACTCATACAACACTGCTTCTTCTGAGATGAGACTCCAAGCGTCGTCCAGATACTCGTCCAATTTTTCTTCTTGACTCATCATCATACATTTATCGTGTTGAATTTGACTGGGATGATCGTTTTGACATGCATAACAATATTTCTTACTCAATTCCGTAATTGTATCCGCCAGGTGTTTAGCAAAACAGGACACTAAATGTTGTTCTTGTTCTGGCTATCTGGACGTGACTACTACCTCGTCCTCTTTGTCTTGGTCTTTGGGTTCTGTTTTCACGCTATCCTCCCATTCCATGCCCAAAGATTCTCTATCGTTCAATGAGGGATAGGAGTCTTCCATTGTTTTTAATAGTCTAGAATGACTTCTCTCAAACTGTTGATTTCTATGGTATTAACGAATTCGGCATACAAGATGACTTTGACCGTCTCGGTGAGAGCTTCTGCAAACTGAAGTTCCACACGTAATTGACCAGATTTTATAGGTGGAAATGTCCCTCATCGCTGCCTTGGTCTGGAGTGAAATCAAATGCCCACAAAGTGTAACCTCCGACATAATCTTCGTACGAAATACCGTGACTGGTGTTGGTTCCAAGTCCGGTAGCTTCGTACAGGGACAAGTACGATCTCAAGTAATTCTTCTGGGCAAAGTTAGGTTCGAAGGGTCTGGTACACAAGGTCTTGCCATCGCGACTGACTTCGATCTTGGACACTCTGTAGTGCTTAGACTGGAAAGGATTTTGATCGTGGGCTCCGTTGAGGGCTGCATTACTGACGATGCCAACGATTAAACGTTTGGGTAACTGTCCTTGGAACAGATGATCTTCGATCTTGGATCGGAGTTCAGCAGCAATGGTGAATGTTTTCACTTCTACACGTCGTATCGGATACTTGGCGGTCGATCTGCTCAATGTGTGACTGATGTCGTTTCCCGCTTTAGGTAACACTTCTACACGACGCACGTAAAGTCTGGCTTCTTGGATGATGGTTTTGTACTCGTTGGCATGAGCCATCAAATGGAAAGCGACACTGCTGAGATTGAGTCTCAGGCGAATATCCACTCCGTTGAGCAAATACTTGTCTTGCAACCACATGTCCAAATGCAAGCGATCCATCAGTTCTAAATTACGACCTTGCAGGATTTTCCTTCGACGGTTGTTAAAACCCACATTGTGAGGATTGTCATCGGCTGTCAGGGCTGTGTCGTTAAACGTGTCTTCACCTGCGGTGTCAGGTTTCCATACCACGCAAGCATCCAGATGAGTGTTCTTGGCCTCTTTTCCATACGTCAAGAGATTTTCTAGGTACGCTCGGTAAGGGTAAGTATCCATACTTCTGCTGACCAGTTTGTTATTCAAGTACAAATCCACTTCGCTGAACAAGGAATGCATGAAATTATTGACGGGATCTACTCTGGCATAGGCTCCCGAATTGGTGTTGTCGGTTTTGATCACTTTAAGTTTCAAATACAAGTAACTGCTATTCAGATCGATATAATCTTCGGGTTGTCCCTTGATGGGAGCTGAATCCGTCAAAGAGGAGACGGGATGAAATTCGACCCATTGGGATTCTTGCATCGTTATCATGGTGGTTGGCATGGCAAACAGATCCAGTTCCGACTTGGAACAAGCACAAGATTCTCGGTGCATCATTTTCTTTTTTTAAATAATCAAAAACGTCTAACTCTCGGACAGTTTTCTTTTCTTAGTCTTTCAAGCTGTAGGGGTGTGAAGTCCTCTGAAGGGGTGTTTTCGTCGTCTTTCTCTGCCTTGTCCTTGCTGTGGCGTCAGGGAAGCAGGAATGCCTTACTCGGCATTGCCCAGGGCATTTATAGGAGTCTTCGCCGAACCAAAATGTCTTTCCCGGTTTGAAGCAAAACATTTTTGCCTGCTCTCAAGAAATGTTCTTTGGGGTTTTGTTTGTCAATGATGACATTTTAGAGAAATTCTTTGCCGTGTGTCAATGCGGCATCTTTCAAGGCGTGCAATCCCCGTGTCACCATCGGTTTCAAAACGGGAACCACTGTACGAAAGGCCGATTTGAGCATATCACCTAAACCATGTCCTCGCTGTCGAGCGACTCCTTGGTACACAGGATACATGACTGACAAAAAGTTTTAGTAATCGTTTTCGAAAATGGAGTTTCACTGTGACTTTCCCCTTTGGTGATTGGAATATTTTGTCCCAGATCTCCTTTTATAGTAATGTTGACAGTGTCGAAATAAGACTTACTGACGGGCAAATAGTGAAGATGTACAAATTCGCGGTAAACATGATGGGTATTTCCACCTTCCTCGTCAGCGTTCCTCGCTGAATCCACTTTGAAATTAATGACACGCCGTAATGGTACGGTGGTGTGTCCCAACATGTTGTACTGCACCACATCAGAGTACACAAAGATTAAATTCAGTCTTTGGTTCATTTCTACAGGGAATCGAAAATATTTCGCAAAATCCAAGTTGCCGGTAACGGCTGGTATTTCATTTTTAATCTTGATTAACTTGGGGTCTCCAACCAAAATGCCACACAATTCAGGACAGAATGTAATGGCCAATACTTTGTCCTCTGAACATTTGATCAGGAAGCGACGAGCTATTATATGGTACTCGAGGATGTCACTTTTTTTGGCTTTCTCCAAGGCTTTGCCAAACACTGTATTGAACTTGGTAGCAATCGTGTTCACCAAATGTTGTGCACTAAATTAATAGCCTCGGGGAATTTTCAACTGACAGGTGGCCCGTTTAGTTTTGGGGTCTTGTGTTTTCATAGAGTCACCTGCATTGGTGCGTTCATCCATGGCTTGTTGCACTTGTTCGTCATAAACTTCTACCGTAAAAGTGTTTTCATTTTCGACGATGTTTTTGATTTTGTGTAGGGTGAATCATTTCCACCAAAGTCACTTCCCAATGGGCTTCGTGATCCAATTGGATGACTTGAGGTAATCTAGCCGAGAAACAGCACAAAGTGTTATTGGGAAACACCTCCATGGAACTGTCACTGGGTAACGTTAAGTAAAATTGGTTGTTCATAATTCAACAGTTCTAGTGTCCGAGGAGTCACTGGAAGTCAGAGGAGTGTCTAAAAGAGGATGGTTAGGGTGAGTGTTGGAAGGGGGATTAACGTTGGACACAAGACTCCTGTTATTGTTTTTGTTAGAGGAATATTTCAGAGACGGATTGGGAAGAAGGTAACCAATGCAACTGCTAAGTAAAATGGTCCACAATTGTTTATCTCCTTGTTGCAAACTCAAATTGGCAATGGCAGCACCAATGACACAATACACCACAAAGATTTGGCAGAAAAAGACGATTTGAGTTTTAGGCACACGTTCTCCACACCACACCCACAAGGGTTGCTTTTGTAGATCTTGCAGAGAAGAACAGGGGGAAGGAGTGGTCACTGCAGTAGCTGAGGTTGTGTTGAAGGGCATGATGGTCACTTCTTTTTATAGACGATGAGTTGCGAAGCGTCGATCCAAGAGTCAAAACTGGGAGGATATCCTTTCCAACGTACTTTGACTTCTTTGACACGTTTCTTTCGTACTTTTCGGGTTCTTCGATCGAGTATTCTTTCTATCTCGTACACGTCGTCTTCTTTTTTGATCATACGTTGTAACTCGGGCAAGTAAAACGTTCCTTTTAACACTTCCCCGTTCATGTCTTCCAATTTATAGACAGGAGGATAGCGGCCACGCACTCGTTCAGTGACACGAAACAATTCGGTGGTCCAGTTGGGTAAGTAACCTTTGTCGAAAGTGCGTTTGGTTTTGCTAATGTGTACCCAATCTCCCGATGCCAACACTCCACCTTTCTTGGGGACAGTCACTGTTGGGGACGTACCAAACAGACTCTCGAAGACGGCCACTTCGTTGTAAGCGGTCACTTCTTGGGGAGCACGCCCAATGCTCCGATGGTAAGATTGGTTGTACGATTGGACGAGGTGTGGCAAGACGTCGATATACTTGAGAGTGTTTTGATGCGTAAAATATTTCCACATGCGTTCTTTCAAGGTGCGTTGAAAACGTTCCACGATGCTGGCTTTGGTTTCGGGATTCTCGGTGGTGAAAAAATGAATGTCACGTTTCTTCAATTCTTTTTGGAAAGCTTGGTTCAGAAATTCGGTGCCTTTGTCAGTTTGCCATCGAAGAGGATGACGACCGCTTTGTTTCAACACCATTTGGAGGGCTCGCACTAACTCACTGCTCGATTTGGAAGTCAATGGTACGACCCAAGCAAATTTTGAAAAGACGTCGATGACACAAAATAAATATTTGTAGCCACGATCGTAGGTGGCCAAATGAGAGACATCGGCTAAATCGGCTTGCCATTGGTGATCGATACCCTCTACTTGGGTGCGACTTCTGGAAAATTTTCGTCGAATGGGTTTGTGTAAGGTGTACGTGGCTTGTTCTTGTAACCATCGTTGCACATGAGGTAAACGAATACTTTTCAGTCGAGTTTTGGCAGCACGATACAATTTCTGAACTCCTCCGTAACCTGCGTGATGGACTGGATCGTAGTAAATGCTGGCTAACACCTTCTCCATTTTTTAATAAGTGATCCACTCTTCACTGATGCTACTCTGAATGGGACGAGGGGGTGGTTTAGAAACGGTTTTACGTGTCCGATGTGCCATTGGTGTAGAAGTGGAAGGTAGTGGTGGTTTTAGTGGTGGTGGTAATGGGATGGCTTTGGTCTTCTTTTCTTTTTTCACTTCTGCTTTCCCTTCTTTCTTTTTAACTTCTGTCGAAGGAGGAGTGGACATCATCTTTTTAACCCAAGCTTTAAGTTCTTCTCGTTGGGGTGTAGGGGAAGGGGTCAACAAGGACGCTGCAATCTTACTAGGAATGGGAGCTGCTGACGGTGTTTGAAAGACTTCTCTTGCCTCTTCTTCCTCAGGCAACCGTGGGGCTGCATCTGTCTTGACCACTGGGAGTGGTAGTGGTTGTGGTGGTGGTGGTGGTGAACATTTCATCAGGGCCTTAAAATCTTTCAGAGTGGGTTGAGCTGCTTTGTCTAAAGCTTTTTGGGGAAAGAGTTTCAGTCGTTGTAACAACTGACCGTACCGTTGCGATTTTTCCTTTTCTGACAAATCGCTGCGATCCATCAACGATTGCAATTCATATTGTAACTGAGACATTTCGGTCAAATGAGGATTTGGAGGTAAATGTGGGGTTCGTTGTTCTTGCCAACGATGGTATTCCATCCATCGTTTGTAAGGCACTAAACCAGTTTTCGTCCTTCCATCGGATTTCAAGGATCACGTCTGAGATGTTTTGACTCCAAAGGCCCCTTTTATCTTCTTGGACCTTTTTATCTTCATCCCAGGATTCTACTAAACGTTCCCAATACTCCTTTCAGAATGGGTCCTCCTATGTTTCCTAGCAAGGGTCCTAACAGGGGTAAAATTCCTCCGCGTTGCACCAACATCTTTTTCTTTTTACCAATGGGTATTTTCTTTTGGACCATTTCACGAAGAACGTGTCGATGTTTGGCTAAGCATTTTTTCTGATGTTTAGACAAAGGTATCGTGCTTTTCAAGACATTCAGACAACACTCGCTCACGGTATCGATGACATCTTAGAAGGCAGTTTGAATGAGTTTTTTTCGCATGAGTGAAGGAGCTTTGGTCAGAAGGGACAACATGTCCCAATGTTTGGCTAAACGAGGAAGCAGTCCTTTTCTTTTTCTTTTTCCATTTCCTTTTCTGTTTCCTTTTTGGACAGAAGAACGACGATGGTGACGGTGTGCACGTCTTGGAGGGGACATCTTTGGGCGTTAAGCAGCACAAAACACCGATCCCTATCGTTTGCCTCGGGTCTTTTTTATACTGGAATGCGACGCCACTGATTGTCTTTACGTCGTATCACCTTGATGACAGGTAACACACGTCGTGGAGGAGTTCGCAACGAACTACATCGGGACAGTTCTTGCTTGGACAAATCCAGCAAACTCTGTAACACACCCGTTCTCTCTTGGACTTTGATTTTGGAGGCAGGTACTTTGTGAGCAGCGGCCACTGCCGCTAGAGAGGAAGAGGGTGTCACCGCTGGAGAAGTTTTTGGAGACACTCTCTTGCGAGTAGAAGCTGTTTTCTGTGGACTTTTTTTTTCTTTTTCTGAGGCTGTGACCTGGTCTTGACACCGTTGCTCTTTTTCTTTCTCTTTTTCTTCTGGGTACGTTTGGGTGTGGCTTTTATCTTAGGGACGGCTTTGGGAGCATTAGGATCCCATTTTAAGAGGGACGAATGATGACACCTCCTAGAGAACCGCTACCTCCAGGTTTCAAAATGATTTGCTTTTTGGTTTGAGTGTCGATGCGAGGATCGGCTAGTTGCGTCAAGGAGCCTTTGTTTCTCTCAAAAAAACGTTTGGTTTGATGTGGAATCTGAATGATGCCTTGCAGTAATTGACGTACTGTCACCGTAAACCATCGTAAGACTTCTTTGAGACTAGCTTCTAAGACACGAGCACGTATTTGTGGATTTTTTTCGCGACTGATACCGTACAAGGCACGAATCAATTTGATGGGAAAATGAGACTGAAGAGATGTCATGTTGACGATGTGTGAGACAAAGCCAAAGTGACCGAGGTTTTTATAGACTATTTTGGTGATTGTGATTAGGTCGACGAAGGGGACGTATACACGACAGGCCCTCCGTCTTGGCACCAGTGGTGAAACAGATGGGTACGAAATAGCAAATAATCGGGAGTGGTGGGTTTTAAATCCACGAGTAAATAAGCGTGTGGGATTTGAGTGGCATCGTCGTACGCATTTGTCAGCCAAGGCGTTCCTAACTGTTTGGCTAAGACTTGTACTTGCGATTTATCTCTAGGGCTTTTAAAGAACACCACGTATTGAGCATTGAGACTAATGGTACGATGGGCTTTACCTTGTTGAAACAAATTTTGGGTGATGTAAATGACACTGGCATTACGATGATGCCCTTTGCGTGTAAACCAGAGTTTAATTTCTTCTTCGTCTTCTCCTAACATGTCGTCAAAAATAGCCAAATGAGTTTGACTAGGGTCAGATACGATCCCGTCGTCTTCGCTAGGAATGTCTTCCACAAAGACGATGGAATCGCCTTGACTTTCTCGCAGAAGGCTGTACGCCGATTGCCAGTCTTTGTAACACCACACGATGCGTTGAGGGGGACGATCGATCAAATGATGTTTATGTTCGATCAAACGTTTGACAAATTCGGTTTTGCCTGAACCGCTCGGTCCGGCAATCAGCATGTTGAAGGGATGGCGAAGATACAAGGCCTCCCAACTAGTCCGATCTACATGTTCGTCAATGACTTTGTCAGTGGAGGAAGAAGGAGCAGAGACAGTAGAGATTGCCATAGTAGTGTAAGAAATGTCACTTTTGACACGAGGACAGAGAAGACAAGAGTTTTTATACTTTTTTTCAGGACACGTTTATTATCATCTTTAATTGCGAACAACAGGAAAGAGAAAAATACATAAAAGCCAAATGGCTCAGTACATGAATAAAAGACACATCAAAACGATCATAGTGGAATATAAACAAGTTTCTGTACAACATTTGTGGTGATCAAGAGGTGAAATCGTAGGGGTGCTGTATAATGTTCTGAGAGTCTCTACACTCCTTGCCACAGAGACACAGGTGTCCTCCCGGAATGGCCTTTCAGGAATGTCGATCACGGTCCTGTCCTGAAGAGAGTGGTTTTCCTCGGTCACGACTTCTTCTTCTTCTTCTGGTACTGTCACTAACACTGGTTTAAAAGTTACTTTTTTCACGGAACGTTTTAATTTTTTAGGATTACAAATCTTTGGCATAGTGTGCCACTTCTTTTGTCCAAGCCTCAAAACCCCAACTTTTCCAGTCACGTACATCTTTCCAGTGAGGTGTAAGTCACAAGCTACACACACGTCGTCGTACACATCTTCAGTGCCTAAAAGTTGACGAATCTTGTTTTCCCGTAGAGGTTGAGAAGTATCAAGATGAAAGCGCAAAGCTTTGAGCAGAATGAGTCTCTCGTGTACATTTAAAGGGACCACTTTCATGCTTTCAATCTTGTTTTCCCGTTGAGGTTGAGAAGTATCAAGATGAAAGCGCAAAGCTTTGAGCAGAATGAGTCTCTCGTGTACATTTAAAGGGACCACTTTCATGCTTTTTGGAGTGGTAGGTACTGTTCGTAAAGAATCCACAAGAAATCAGCTGGTAAACGAAATCCCAGAAAGCAAGTCACTAAGACACACACTACACGTCGACCCCAATTCAATGGACACAGTTCTCGTAATAGCCGATCGTAATCCTCCACCGTTTGAATAGTGTCATTGATTTCCTTCCACGGAATCTGTTGTATCACGAATGATAAAGGTCGTGGCATGGTAGCCCTTTTTTATACCCTCTTTGGTGTCAGGTAATAAGTGTACTTTTTGAACAGCTTTGATTTTATTTTAGTACCGCCGTACCAAAAAGGTTTGGTCACTAACTCACACACCACACGTCGCACAGATGTTTCCTCTTGAACTAGAAAGAACTGTTCTTGTAAAGATTTGTTGCAGTCCTCTAACTCATCCGTTCTAATTCGGTGTATTAGGATCACCTTGTAAGTTGAATGAGTGGCATCCAAAAATTTATGAATTTCACGCGATTCATCAATGTCTGACCACTGGAACACTTTCATCAGAATCATCCTCTTATAGCATTTAGGTACCAGTGGTTTAAACATCGGTGACGTAACGGATGCAATGGTTCTTTCTGTTTTAGTTGTATTTGACGAACTCGCGGTAAATGCGTTCTCTCAATTCCACAGGCAAAGCACGAATGTTCTCTTGCAAAGTATCCATAACCATGTCAGTCAAACACTTCTCCAAGACCGAAAGTAATGAACGTAGTAATTTCTGACCACTGCCATTCCAGGAAACGGTCAAGAATGTCAGTAAAATCTTCAAATGTAAATGGTCTAAAGCGAAATAGTAGGAAGAACGCACCCTTGATCCAGAGAAATCGGAATTGTTTGTTGACTTTTGTCAATTTCCTTTTGTGAATTTCTCGACATAAAAGTTCTACAGTCACAAATTGAGATTTGACTCTGGCAAGTCCCTGCCAAATGTCCTTGTAGATCTTCTCGTTTAGTAATCTTTGAAGATTATTTTTTACATAGGGTTTAAATACTTGTCTAGGGGTTGTCCAACGTTTGACTCCTAGCCCCGTAGCTGGTTTCGTACACGACATGGTATGCACTTCAATGACGAGGTCCCACTAAAGGTAGGTAGTGACAATCTGGAGACCATCGAGCATGTTCCAGGTAAGCGCAATCTTTCTTCTCCCACTAGTGAAGTGACACACCACAACTGAAGCACTTGACTTTATCCCCTTCGCCCAAGTAGATAAATCCAGCTCTAGCTAATTCTTCGGGGGTAGGTCCTCCCAGATATTTTGGCCATTTTCCTCGAAAGATTTGGAATCGACTTTCATAGTCACAGTATTCTGGCAAACGCACAGGGAACGAATATTCGTCTTGCACAGGTTCATTTCGATGAGGGTACGGTGAAATATGCAGGAGCCTGCTCAGTTTTCCATGACATTCGTAGGGAGGTAGCCGCATGGTTTCATTAGGATGACATCCACCATGAAAACCAGTAAAGTGAAAAGGTGTACGATAGCGAGTGGCATCGCTTTCGCGTCCATCAGGTTTGACACGCACAGCATCACTTTCTATGGTAGGTATGGTAGTAGTAGTTATAGCAAAGTTCCCATGATGATGTGGTACTGAATCGCTAAGGTCATAGCGTACGGCATCCCTGCCATCGCAAGACACAGCATCGTACTCGAGTTTACTCTTGCTTGATACTTCCTGTTTGAAAGGGTTCATTTTTCTCGCTTGGCGTTTGTAGTGACAATGAACTATCAGTCTTGAATGTTGTCCCTTTTTATATGCTCGCCAATATCAGTGTGACCGTACGGTAAAGTAAAGGGATTGGGAAGCCGTACTCGCTTCTGGTACACGATTTGATAGACTTTATCCAAGGGGCGGCTGACGATTTGGTGTGTGGGTAAACGTACAATCTTGTGCGGTTCGTGGGTGGTTACTTTAAAATTTCCATCATCTCCAGACTGCAAGGCTTCTTTCAAGACGCCAAAGTTCACCAGTCGACTGGTGCGATAATTGAGAGTAAATCCTTTCACTTTACACTCCGTGTGTACTTCTCCTTGTGGGTTACGGTATTCGTAGCCGTAAGTTTTGGGACCGCCACTTGCAAAACTTAGAATCTTGTCGTCGGGATGCTCGTCCGTCCAGGCTCCTAAACGGTCTCCTTCGATGTCAGGGTGACGTTGACCCAGGCAATCGATGTAGATGCAACTGTCCGTGTCAAAATACAGCACACAATCTCCTAATAGTTCTAAAGCTTCGTACAGTTTTAAGCGAGCATGGGCTGTCACGTAAGCCGCAATGATGACATTTCCAAATTCGTCGGCTTCTACAAAGTCCAGTTCTTCTTCGTAATTGACTAAGATCAAGTCCTCACGAAGGACGTCCACGTGTTTCATGTATTTGGTTTTGTCGTCAATCATCTGGAAGTAGCGGGAAGGTTCTGTCAAATACGCCGTCTTGGGTAAACACAGTCGTTGTGCCATTTTACCCCACAAACAATTCAACATCACTTTGGCAAACGATCGCCTTCCTTCGTTTCTCTCGATGTGGTCTAAAGCGATGCCTTCCTGCTCCCAGTATTTCTCTTTTAATTCTTTTTGGTCTTCGGGAGTGTGGCAGCAGGAAAGATAGCCACTAGCTTCTTGTTTCAGTTTCAAAAAGGCATTCACGTAGTCTGCAAAAAAGCCTTTTTGAGTCTCGTCGCCCTTGTGGTATTTTTCTGTCTTGGGAAAGTGGTAAATTTCGTACACTTCTAACAGTTGGTATCCCAAGTCCAGAGCTTTAAACAATTCCACAC